>BMAO01010675.1:0-20955 GCA_019973975.1 Trichonephila clavata
GGAAAAAGAAGAAGAAAACTTCATATGCAAATAAAAGTTCATGACTTCACAAACCAGAAAAAAGATACGAGCAGAAATCGGAGAATGTAGCAGAGACGTCTGTTTTCACTGCCATAACTCAGAAGTTGATTTCTCGATTATTGTTTTCGAGAAAAGGTGACTTGAAAATGTCTCAACACGTGATTTACCTGAATCCATTGCATGGCGCATCATCGGCATACTCGAATCCGGGCAAACACAACGCAGTATGGCGGACGCTGCTGGAGTCAGCAAAAGTGTCGTTGCAAGGCTGTGGAATCGATTCCAAGAGGCTGGAAATGTGAGTCGTCGGCCAGGGCAAGGTCTGCCACGTGCAACAACTGCAGCTGATGACCGGTATATACAGTTAACAGCTCGTCGTAACAGAACAGACAATGCTACTCAGCTGTAAAGAGTTTTCTCGTGGCAACAGGACAAAGAGTTTCCACCCAAACAATACGGAATAGGCTCCATCAGGGAGGTCTCTATGCTCGTAGGCCATGCTCTGCATTCCATTGACCTCAAGCCACCGTGCGGCTCGCAGAAGATGGGCTGCTGAACATCGAGATTGGGAGCAACGGGATTGGAGCCACGTATTGTTTACAGACGAGTCTCGATTCAGTCTGGAGAGTGACACCCGACGTGTTTTGATGTGGAGGGCACTCGAAATAACCCACTTTCATTCGTGAAAGGTCACACTACAGACGAGCTGGTTGGATGGTGTGGGGTGGAATAAGCGTAAGTGACGTACGGACCTACATATCATTCGGAACGGTACTTTGACGGCCCGCAGATATGCAGACGTGATATTGAGACCTCATGTCATACCCTACGCAGCAGCCATTGGAGATTCCTTTGTTTTACAAGATGATAATGCGAGACCACATACAGCTCGTCTTGTGGAGAACATGCTGGAAGCGGAAACAATACAGCGTATGGAATGGTCAGCGCGCTCTCCTGACCTCAATTCAATCGAGCATGTTTGGGACGAGCTCGGGTGACGCATTGCTGCGAGACCAAGGCCTCTATTAACTCTCCATGACTTGGAGATTGCCCTTCTTGAGGAGTGGAACTGTATTCCCCAAACTCTCATCGATACCATCATCGCATCCATGGGAAACAGGTGTGCAGCAGTCTTAGCTGTTCGAAAAGACCACACGCCTTATTAAACAGTACTGCATCATTTCCAAAGATTACGTTTTTTATCGTTTATATGTAAACAATTGTTGCCTTAAATCGGCTTTTTTTTTCAAAGCTTCCATGAATTAAAGCTTAATTCCATATGTGTTTACGTCTTTTTTTCTGTATCGTTCATTGATACGTATGCACTATCCATTTCACGCAGCTCTGTGGATGTCTCACACGATTTTCTTACTTTCTTTGCTTGCTCCCTAATTTTTTTGAGCAGTGTATATAGAAATATTTATAGTTTTAGTATATATTAATTTTTGCATCATTTAAAGATATTTCTTAATATAAAAATAAACGGCTTGCACCGTTCTAACACTAGTACGCACTTTCATATCTCAAAATCAGGGATATAATTTGTGACTTTTAATTTGACGCAATATTGAGCATTCAGTTGTTAAACAATTTCTCTGTGGGCTCGAAATTTTTTTCTCATGAGGGAAGATTTTTTTTACTTAGAAATTTAGAACCAAGAGCGGAGAACAGAATACATGCAATTTGCTCTCTTCAAACAATTAAATCTCTCCAGCAATGACATTCAGTAATTTACAAAATAGCTGTAAATTTATCTTTAGAATTACCTTTCAGTTTTTCATAAATCCGTAAACGTCCATAATTCTGAAGATGTTTCTCAAATAAGTTCCATTGCAAATTTATCAACACTCAAAAATTGACAAATTTGTAGAGAAATGCAGAGCGCCACTGACAATTGTACCGCATGCCATAGTTTGCCGATCCCTAATATATGCTTTTGTAGTGTTTATAATGTGCACTTGCTAATAAATACTTTTCTGTAACGTTTAAATTCTGATACTAAACGAATATACTACTATAAGAATATTTAGACAAATATAAACAATTCAAGGTATAACTTATTCATTGTAAAATAAATGAGATTGCGAATTCACGTTACAAAGTAAAATTTTACACGCATAAAAGAGTTATGGCAGTTTTCTATTTCAACTCAAATAATTCTTCAGTAATTATATTTTTATTTTTAATTTATTTATTATATGTAAGTTCTTAAGTTCATTCGTGTGAATTAAAATATAACACTAATACTCTCAAAGGGGATAATTCAGAAGATTTTCTTATTTGAAGTTTTCAGACAGTTCATTAGTAAGCTTTCCACTTTTTTAATTACATGCATACTTATTAATTAATTATTTATTTACTCAATTAACAGCTTTTTCTCATTAACTGTAATGCTGTTTTTAAAGGAAAATATTAAAAAAAAACAGGACTGTTGTTACGAAAAACTGCTAAGAAATATAATTTAGTAATTTTAAATCAAACACTAAGTCAATTGAAACAAGGTTACATTCAAGAAAAACAATGTTTTAATTTTATTTTACCATCCAAGCTTCTTAATAATGTTTATAAAGAAAACAAGTTAACATTTTCATGCGGAGAAGGGAAGAAAATAAAAACATGTATTGCTTCTTAAAGTTACGCAAAAACATTTATTAAAATATGAAATACGAGGTTACATATATACTACGAAGAAAAAACTGAAAATACATTTCAATATGTAACAAACAGTTTCCATTTTTATCAAAACAATGGATATTTTCCTATTTTATTTATGTTCTTCAAAAAACACACTACGGAAAAATAAGAAAATGCTGAATTAATCATCTGTAGGAACTCCTTTTTTTACTGGGAGATTGGAAAAAAGTAGCGAGAATTAATAAAAAAAGAAAATACATTGGCAATAGAAAAAGGAATTCAATGTGGTTTGACGGTAAAGTATAATAAAATTATTTTCGTGTGTTAAGAATCTTCCTAAACTAAAATAACTCCGAAATGTTTTGAAACTACTTTTCTTATGAATGCAAACATTTCTTTTCAATAAAACACATATTTTTTACCTAGTACATTTATTACAGTAAGCATTCTTTCTTATAAAGATGAGAGGGAGCTAAAACCTTTCTAAAAGTACACGTTAATGCCTTGTAAATCATTAATGTTTAAAAACAGGACTAGAATAGAAACACTATATAGAAAGGTATTTGATGAACGTTCATTGCTTCAACTTTTGAAGCAAACCACATAATAGATCATATAATATTTACCATTGATCAACTCATGAATATACAATTAGTGCAATAGAAATGCATAATATGTGTAAGCAATTTTGCATAAATTTCAAAACTATTATAACTAAAATTTCTGTTCAAATAATTCTTTTGTAAAAATATTTTTCACTGTTATTATCTTAGAATGATGTTTTTATTTGTATATTATTTTGATATGAAATTTTTTATGAATGAGTATTTCCAAAAAGAAAACGGAAGAAACTTAATTGAAAACTGGAAACCAAACAAGGATTTCTTTTGACGTATTAATGTTTTTATATAGGAAAACTGTACACATGGTGACCACTTAAGCATGTTCTTCCATCTTAACGAGAGAACTGTGGAGGCTGTTGTCTTATAAATGGTATCTAAATACACTTAAGTGGCTATGCGCTAGAGCAGAGGTTCCGAAACTTTTTTTCTCATAGACCCTTTGCCATGTTTTTCGGGTAGACCTCTGCCTACCTAATGTAATTTTTTTTTCAAATTAGTCAACTTAAATTTCTTTTTGACAGCTGGAATGAAAATCTGGTTTCCACTTGATTACATTTTCTTTTATAATTAAAGTTACTATCTGGTTTAATGATAGCCTTTATTGTAGACCCCCACTTGCACATCATCGACCCTCAAATTATTTTTTCATTGACGTGGTCTCATTCAATGTCGTCATAGACCCCTTGAGTGATATATTACAAAAGTTGGTATGGGTTTTGTGATAACATGATTGATATTCATACAATACTTCTTTTTATGAATGCTTATTAAAAATTCCTTAAAAAATGTGTAAATTCTGAATTCAATTATTTTTTTTAAAATAAGTATTGTTTTGATTGAAAAATACATACCAACTTTTATATTCTATGTACTATTAGCAACAAGTGAAAAAAATTTACAAGTATTAGGCACAATAGAAAAAAAATGCCTTGTCATTTAAAATGAAGACAAACTAGTTATATTCTACCTTTCTGAGATAAGTCAGTTTAAAGTTTTGATTTGCCATTGGAATGTGAATAAAACCGAATGTAAAAGTTACCGTAACTCTGCGTTCTTTAAACTTAGATCTTTCAAATTTTGTGAGTTTGTAGAAACATATATACAAAATAATTTAGACTAAAAAATTAGATTTGATTTTTTGACTGATTTTTGTCAATTGAATCGTAATGTGTTCCCATACAGAGAAACGTAGTAGAAAATTAAAACTGAAGAGATATATTGCAAATCTGTACATCCGAAATGAACAAATTAAGATAATTAATTCAAAAAGCTGTTTCAATGGTATTTTAAGATTAAATGGATTATTAAGAAAAATTATGATACGTCAAATGCTTAATAGCAACTCAATTTATTATTTACTTTTTAAGTCGAAGATCTTAAAAATAAGTATTCAAACAATATATGTCTAATAATATACTTACAAAAATAATAAAATGCCTTAAGAGAATAAATTTTTATTGTTATATTTTTCCATTACTTACATTTTTCTTTATTTCCATAAAATGCTAATTAATCCATCTCAATTTGTTTCAATTTGTTTTCATACTTTATTGATATTCTCTTACACAACATGAATTTGATTCAAAATTTATGAATTCATAATTTTTAAGGTTAATGCAGAATTATTTAAATTGCTTTATTTAATTTAAACTTTTATTTTCATTAGAAAATTAGAATTTTTATTAAAAAACTAGAATAATCTTAATTAACTTTATCAGGAATGTGGAAAAATGTAGATACTTTTATCCATATCTTTAATTCCCTTCATTTAAACTTAGTATTCCATATTTTTTTAAATTTAACATCAAGAAAATGCATTAGGTGTAGAAAAACTTAGTTAATCCGCATCATAACGTGAACTGAAAAAGTAAAAGTATAAATTCTTTCAAACGTGCAAAGTGTTAGAGATTGACTCAAATATAAAGAAAAAAAGAGATTTTACATTAATTCTTTTCTATATAATCTACTCATGATAATCATAATAATTCAACAATTTTAAATTCGGTTTATAAAAAAGGTTACGACAACTTATCTCAGATTGGATTAATCTTAGGAATTGACGAAAGGATTCATTTTTATTTTAGCAGCATCGCTGAAATACGTTTTCCTAGAATAATAATTTATTTGCTGTGCATATATACTTATATTTACAATTGATTTCACGTAAAACACTCAAAGGACTGGTATTTAAATTAGTCGTAATAGTTTTGAAAATAAATAACATCAATTCCCAGAAAGCCATTACACAATGCCATTTACAAAAGGTGTACTAAAATGTGCCAGGAACCAATAAAAATGTCATATAGCAGCTACATATTAAATTTATAGAGATGTTTTCAAAATAAATAACCCTTGTATAAAGCAAAAAGCGTTTCCGTTCGAGTAATGATTTCTGCTCAATGAGTTTGTTTGGAGAGTTCCAAATACTTAAAAATAGATGGAAATGCTTTGGCTGTACTCTTTGAGTTTTGTAGCCATAAAAAGTGAAATATATTACGAATATATCCTTAACGAAATTGTGTTTGTCTTCTGTTTTTCTTTTTGTTGTTGTTTTTTACAAATATAATACAAATCTAAAATATTTTCGAATTATTTTTTTCTTATGGGCTGCATTTTACCAACTTAGCGTTAGCAAACACGGCAAGTCTCCAAATGTGAGAGCTATTTCTTGGTGGCACCATGTAGTGGCGGCCTCGCTACCGAATTTGGACGCTTGAATTGATATTTAATTCAAGCTCTCGGCAGATGCTAAATATTGCCATGATTTAATTTTGCCGAGAGTAACAGAACCAAACTGATACTCAAGGGTCTTTCACATTCCACATAATCATATGACATACATGCCAACGATTTTTGCATCCAAAAAATCTATCGACTCCAACTGGGGTTGAGTGAGTGAGTGAATATTAACGTCGCACTGTTCAGCTACACGAGGGCTTTTGGCGACTGACCGCGTAATTTTGAACCATGGTCAAGTGACGCGGACGACACCTGAGCTGACACCTTCTTCAAACTACCACACCACACCAATGGGAGGACGTTTGAGCTCTCGACAGATTTAACGTACATCGCTTCCCTACACAGCGGGTACTGGGATCGAACTCATGACACGCTAGCCATGATCCGATGCCTTGACCACTTGGCTACCGCGGTCACCCAACTGGGGTTGAACACGCAGCCTTAGGCGTACAAAGAGAACACTCTACTTCTAAGTGACCGGAGCCGCTTTTCGAATTATAAAGAACTATTAATTTCATAAGTACTTGAAGGATTCTTTTTTTGTCGATTTGCCTAATAGAAAATTAGTATTGTATAAATGCGAATGTAAATTAAAACCTTAAATATTGCAATGATGAATTACAAATATTTTCTAATTTGAAGAAAATATTTCACAATAATATACTTTATATTTTACAAACTTAATTCTGATCAGTGCTGATTTATCCATTGGGCACTTGGAGCGGCCGCTCAGGACCCGGATAGACCAGATTTTCTGGTTATAAATTTCTATCAGCCAGTGCCTAGGGGGACTGTAGATCTTCTGCTTTCAGGGCCCGAAATGAGCCTAAATCGGCACTTATTCTGACTTTTAAAAATATAAATTAGTTAAATTTTTAATATGTTTATTTATAATGAACTAACAAAAGAGGAAGAATATTTAAATGAAGTTTGATTAATGAAACTTCATGCTACATTTAAAATGCGTCACTTATATATAAATATATTTATGGTATATTTAAGGAAATACCATGTGAATTACCTTAATCGCGTAAACCATAGGCTCCCAACCTTTTTGAGCCAGCACCCTCTTTTCTATTGAATATTTCTTTACCGCCCCCTCACACTCTAGAGAAATAAGAGAGTACATAATGAATGATAAAACCAAGAGTTGAATTTTAAAAATATTCTATTACTAATAGAAAAATCTTTTTAATTTAATTTTTTCTAAAGCCCCAATTTTTTTTACTTAACTTACTTTTTTAATTTTTTTTTCTGAAATAGCCATGGCCACAAATATATTTAAATGTATAATATTATATATTTTAGTCATAGACAGGATAATGTTGGAATTGAAACACTACTGAATTTATTCTTCATTTAAAAGACTGGAATACAAGTTTTAGTTTACCTGTTATAAAGACAGGCAGGTCTTTCAATGATACGAAATAATTCATTATAAATTATTGCTTTCAAAATAAATGTAAATTGACAGTTTCGGCCTTTAAAGAATCAAACGTTAATTCCTGGTTAACATTTTTAATTATGTTTCTTGTATAATATACAAAATGAAATGTAGTGAATGAAAAAAATTTCCTACTTCTCACAAAGACAACGCATGTACTACAGAAATTACAATGTCCTAGATCATTCAATTCAATGCAGGTCTGAATGCAATGCAATCATAAAGGTTTTCATCCATTTCCTGAACTACCGAAATATGTGAATTTTCGTTCATTTGATACAGAGAAATGATTTAAATATATACAGTCAACGTAAGGTAAAAAAACGGTATTAAAGTTTACTTTTTTTCGTACGTAATCAGAGTGGTTTTTAGTCTTTTCTTAGACTATATTCGGTTAATCTGTCCAAGCCTCTCCGTGTTATCTCAACGCCCCCTAATTTTATCTAGGTATTTTGCTGCCCCCTGAAAGCCTCAAACGCCCACAAGGGGGTGTTATTGCCCGCGTTGAGAACCTATGGTGTACACCATGTATGAACCTTATATTTAATTTTTAGTAAAACAAATATATAATTTTTTTGAGAAAATTGTTTACTTTCATTATTTTAATTGTAAAAGAAATTTCTAAATTAATCTTACAAATTTTTTGATATTTTTAAATTGATATTTTATTTAGCATCAGTGTTGTAAAAAAAATTTTGACAAAAATTTCATTTATAAACACTGGAATTGAGCTATTTTTGTAGCTCACTTTTACTTGTCACACACGCATATACATAGCGCCTAAATTAGGATAAGGAGAATATATGTATTTCAAAATTCAAATACTGTTTCTCTTTTTGGCTTATTTATTACATAAAACTGGAGATAAATCTCGCCTAATTGCTCTTTATCGAATTCATCCTATAAAGTAATTTCAAATGGTAATAGTAATAGTAATAAATTGCAATATTTCCCAGACAATGAAAAAAGTTAAGCATGTTTTAAGAAATGAATGACGCCTGGATTGACAAATATATTTACAGTTCTTTCTAATAACCGTAACTGGAAGAGTTTGCTTATTAATTTGCAAAGCAAGTTACAGAATTCCTGTAACTTTTTTTATTACTTGTAAAAATGTTAACTACGACATCTCTCTTTACTTACCTAACATCTGTCACCTAATTCCGCTGAGAAAGTTTTAACTAAGTCGTGAAACGCAAAGAAAGCCTTTATATTTATTACTTGCCGAACATTTTATGTCTCTCCCGGTTAAAAGAAAATGTTTTCTTAACTGCAAAGTCTCATAGGAAAGAGCTGCTCCATTCAAGCTTCGAATGAATTCAACACGAATTTAGAATTCAGAGTACATCCAGTTTTCCTTGCGATAGATTTATATATGAAAATTGTACAAAGAACTTAAGTAGGTATGCTAAATTTCACCGTAAATGTGCATTGGATCCTGTTAAATATAACGCAATTGGAATTCATAAAGTATCATAGTAATTTTACAACTGATTTGGTTAATTAATATTTATATTTAAAAATGAACAATGGTGCATTTTAATAAAATAGTTTATGCAAAAAATGTAATAGTTATTAAAATTTATACCTTCTTGAGAGAGAAAAAAATAGTCTGATTATTCATTGTGCGATAGTGCATAAGTGTGCGTGCTTCTCAATTTTTAAATAGAAATCCACGTTTTCTTATCTCTATTTGCTCAATTCCTACTATAAGTTCACTCTCGCTCCTTATATATTTATTAATATATATATATCTTGTTCAAATTTTCAATCGTTAATAAAATACTTCTTATTCATGCATTCAAGTTCAAATACATTTTTTAAAACTTGTAGTGGATGACAATGGACGTTAACACAGTTCTTTCAATTATAAATTCATTAATTAAATTTTATTTTTTAATTTTAAATTTATTCTGCATTATTTCAGACGAAGTTTGAACTAGCCCCGACAGATGGCGCCGTTAAGTTTTTCTAACTAATTTTTTCTTGGCTCTTCAAGTACTTATTTTTTTTCATCTACTAAGTTAAGATACATTTTTTAAAACTTTTAATGGATAACACTTGATATAAAAACAGTTTTTTTTAAACATTAATTAAATTTAATTAATTAAAATGTTTTCGTTGTTGTCCCAAATAGGAATTAACGACAACGAATTTTTTTTTTTATATTACTTGTTTTTAACATAAAAAGTCTCATTTTGCTGGTGTGAAAAAAGTAGGACAAAGATTATAAGCAGTGAGACCGATATTTACTATTCATAACCGCAGCCAATAGACAAGTTCTACTTATTATGCCTTAATTAGTAGCGAAATTTTTGCATGAATTGGAGAAAATTTAAAAAGTATCCACTATGAATTGTTATTACGAAAGAATAATTACTTTAAAATGAAAACATTATGATGTTTAAAAAAATATATGAAAGTCTAGTTATATTTTATTGATAATAGTTAAAATTGAATAACAATGGCATATTATTGAAATTTAAGCAATGTGATTTTAATTTTATTTCAAAGAATTTAATTATTACTATAAAATAATTTTGCCAATTAAATAAGTTGTTTGAAGAAAGTTTTGAAATGTTATAATTGAAATACATCAAGGTCTTTATAAAGTTTTATTTATAATGGTGTTGGTATTACTTTCGAAGAATGTAAACATATGTTTGGTCAGTTCTTTAATTGATTCATTAGTTTAATGTAGAGGATGGGTACGAATGATGGACACGATTTTAGAAAGTCATGTTATTGGAACTACTGCACATATTACAATATATATACAAGGGGTGATCAAATGAAAAGGTACAAAACGACACGGTGGGTACAAATATAGACTTTATTCATAATATACACCATAGGCCTGAGCACAACGATCCCACTGATGAACAAGCCGCAGGATTCCTTGTTCCCAGAATTCCTGTGGCTGTGACGAGACCCAGTCCTTCACAATGTCCTTGAGTACGTCGTCCGAGTTGAAGCGCTTTCCTTTCAGGTGTTTCTTCAGTGGACCAAACACATGGAAATCGCAGGGTGACATGTCCGGACTGTAGGACGGATGGTCCAACGTCTCCCATTGGAACTTGTCCAGTTCCATTTGTGTGACTCTGGAGACGTGTGGACACGCGTTATCATGGAGCAGAACCACACCCACCGTGAGCAGCCCCGGTCTTTTGTTCTTGATGGACCTGCGTAGGCGTCGGAGTGTCTCACAGTACACATCGAAGTTAATGCTTTTTCTGTGCTCGAGTAATTCTGTGCTCGCATCATTTGGACGCCGCTTTTTATAAGAGCCTTTGCTCTCTCCTGCGCATGTGGGCACCCGCGCATGATCCGATCCCAGTCAGAGTCTCCAATGGCATCTCGAGATGTCTCGCTACATTCTCCCTTGGCGGAATATGCAAATATTTAACTGTTTCATTTTTATGTCGTTTCGTACCTTTTCATTTGATCACCCCTTGTACATATATAAGTGGTATATAAATGTAAAGAGAAATACTCCAAGGTTTTTTTTTCTGTTACAAATGCTCGATGTGTAATCCTTTTGTTACACGGTATACGTGCAATCTGTAATCCAGTTCGTTCCATACATTTTGTAGCATCACTTTGTCAATGATTTATATAATGCTGCACAAATGCTTAGTTGTGTAAACTGCAAAGGATACGACTTGAAATTTAATTTTTATCGTAAAATTTTCCATATCGTTTTTTGGCGCGTTCTAAGTTCACAAGCGGCAAATCTCGTGGACTTCGAACAAAACACTCCCTCACCTTCTCCACTGCTTCTTCCGAGATGCTTGGTCGGCCGCAGCTTTAGCACAAGCAACCTATTTTCTTAAATTGATGATATCATCGTACATAGAAGATTTGTGAGTTTTCCGTAGCGATTTCCACTTGCAAAAACTGAAACAAACCGTGCATAGTCTAATTGCACAAGAACCCTCTATCATTGTCATCATTTTTGAATTTCAGTTACAGATATTTTGAATGTGCTATTGATCATTGATGAAAAAACCCTCGCATGCTTCTCTTTGCATTCATGTATCCCTTATTGTAATATATACAGTAGTTTCGAGAATATGATTTTTAAAGTCGAGGCCACCATTTGTGCTCACCCTGTATATTATCATTCTACTTTGAAGGACGAGGGCTGTTGGTGACGGATCTCATAATTTTGAGCCAAGTTCAAGTGACAAAGATAAAATTTGAGTTGTCCCTTACTCTCCAAACTTTCATATCATGCAATAAAAAGTTTGGTCAAATAAAACGCAAGAGTAAACTGTTGAATCTAACAAAGGTTGACAGACATTTTCTAAACATAAATTATAGTTTAAAAAAAACTAAAAAACACCCTTTTATAGTTAGTCGAACTAAGTTGTAACTTAACATTTTAGCTGCCAAATCTCGAATTAGTCGCCAAATCTGTAAAAGGGACCTGAAATGAGTCTCCAGATGCAGGATGGTATCTGAAAATGGGAAATCGTTAATCCAGTGATCCTGATAAGGACAATGGAACAAAACGATTAAATTATTGTATTATCATCGGTCCTGGACAAGTGAGTGATATTTCGAATTAATCTGACCTTTTAAAGTGGGTAAAAATCGAGTTCAATGATTCTGTTACATACAAGTGAAGCTTATAAAAGGATGTTAAGAAATACATTAAATGAAATTATATTAATGATTTTCGTAGTCCCAAATCCTTACAGAAATTTTCCTCATCATCTTTAAATATGAAGTAAATACGTTTTATTATCCCCCCTCCCTTCTTAATACTATGAGAACTAATAAAATACAGCAAGAATCTGAAAATTCTAAACCATTTATTTAAAACGTGTCTACTTCTTGTTCAATTCCAAAGGATATTTATTTTTCTTATATTTTCGGTGTTATAAGCCTAGTCGCAATATCTTTAATTCCCTTAAAATGGTTTTTGAAATGCAAGCTATGCAAAATATAAGATACAATCTTTTGAAAGTTGAAATAACTGAAAGAAAGTAGAATTTCATTTCGAATCCAAATGAACAAAAACAGCATAAAATAAAGTTCTGATACAAGTTTTCATTTGCATTCGTTAAGTATATTGAAGTATAGAAAAGGTATGAATGGTCAAAATTCAACTGACTAAAAACCTTTTATGTGTGATTGGTTTTTTAAAATTCCATGTGATATATTAAGGAGCATTTACTTTTTCTGAATACAAATGAAAACTTATATTTTTATTTTATAAAACATTTTTATACTAAAACAGGCATCCTTAATGTTAAATATCAGTTTACACAGAAGAAATGTTCTCTCTTTTTCACTGAATGGATTCATTTAACATATTCAATTTTAACTTACTGTAGCTTTCTCAAATTCATTGGAATTTAAAAGAAATCCACACACAGTACGCACTCTTTCTGCCATTCAAATATTTTCTACTGCTATTAAATATTTTCAGAAATCAGAATGGAACGGGAACTAATCTTTTGAAACTTGAATCAGCAAAACGAAATTTCAAAACGAAGAAACTTAAGGCGCTTAAAATTCTCTTATGACTTTCCAATGCAAAAGCTGAGTGTTTTGAATTTCAAGAAAAATAGAGTCGACTGAAATGTGCTGATAAGACAGAAAAGGGTCTACGAAAATGAAAAGTGTTTCAAGGGTTTTAAATATGGTATAAACACAACTGAATGCACATAAATGCATACGTAAGTAAAAAAGTACAGTGATGTTATTTATTTTAAAAGTTCCTGTTTATAAAAGAGAAAACATCCTTTGTTGTTCGAACTTTTCTATAGATTTTATTTCGCTTATGAATCTGTTTCTTCAACCTTGAATTTCCCATGCATTGAGTCTTGTGCGGTTTTTTGTGCGGTAAGATAGGGACCGCATAAAAAATCGCACGAAAAATATTCGAACATTTCATGAGTTCTTATGTATAACAAAATTCGTCGAAATACTGCAGAAAAAATTTTTATGCGGTGGAGAAGGGCCGCATAAGAAAAGTCGCACTTAGAAAATACGCCATTTATTTACGAAATTTATGAGAAAGTACTTCCATTACAAAATAAATAATTAAATTTCACAAGAAAATATTTTTAAAACATTTAGTTTCTCATTGCATACATGGAGAAGTTTTCGAAATGCACATGCATAATTCACTTTTACTTATCGTAATCTAAAGCTCTCATCTTTCTGTGATGAATAAGTTCAAAATGGCTTTCGTCAAATGATTTATTTTTTGGCACTATAAAGTAAGAAAGTTTGTGACGAAGGCCGGTTGTCGGTTGCTTGTAAATGTTATAATAATCAGATATGCGTGATGGAAGTCCTTTTTGAAATTTCATACTCTTTTCGAAATGAGTATTTATTTAAAGAATATGCCTTCCCAATTTGTTGGAAAGTGTGTATCTCTGCATACATTTTATCCGCTCTTAAAGAATCCAGTTCTTCTTGTCCGTCTTCTTAATCAATCAAATTATTGATAATATCACTGTCTTTGAAAGTTTCGTCTTCAATCAAGCGCGGGTTACTGGTGCGTTGAGAGAAAGCAACTTAATGTGCATTGTCGAGAAACTGTTTATAACAAATGACGCGATTCGCTTAACCTATGTTGGAAATTTTTAATTCATTTTTTTTTCATAGAAATTCGTTAAGTTTAAGATAAGGTTTTGTAATTGGAATACAATTTTGCCTCCAATTCAACACAAAGGTGATAGATGGCAATTATTCTAAACCTAAAGTAAATTAACGCAACATTTATCATTAGATTGAGAGAAAAAGCGATTTTTTCCCATTAATCTTTTTGATGTAGATGACGAATCAATAAACTCAGAAACAGACGACAAAGCGAAGTCTCAAGTGAATTTACGATCGACTTTAGGGATGAAAAATTAATCAGCTGTCAGATAAAAAGACAGTTCATTCACCGATAATTGCAGACCATTATTTCCCATATTAAAGGTTCATAAAGACGATGTAGAACACAAAGAGACTATTTATTATACTTTTCTAATCATGAGATAAAGGAAAACCTTATGTCGATTTGCTTGTCATTAAAGTTGATCTAAAGTAACACAAATTGACTATTGGCAACTGATTCTTTGATATAAATTTAAAAAAAACAAGGAAAAAATCACAGCAATATTTTTAGTTTAATATATAGTATGACATGAGTTTTTAAATACATCCCCCATGATGCATTTTTTGAAAGTATCTTATTTCAAGCCCGGGACAATTTAAAACTAAGAAGCTCTTATAATTTTCATGTGATGGTTTTTCGGAGGAGGCTGTTGGTGATCTTGGAGAGGGAGTTATAATTAATGGCGCGAATTTGAATCGCACATCTTAGTGTTTGAAAAGTGCTTTAGACAGCTGATGTAAATGGGGACTTTCCTTCGGAATAGTTATTAGATGTGAAGAGGAAAAGCATTTGTTGCCAGCCTATTCAACAATTCTTAACCGAACATTAGTTAAAAAGAAACTAACTTTCAGCAAATATAAAAGATGCAAAGGAAACTTTGTTCACTTAACTTGAAAAGTGACAGTATAAGAATACAAGACGCGTGACGGAAGCTGATTGGCCAATAATGTAAGGTAAAAAAACATAGACTACATGGCGTAGACATTTAACTGTGATAGGGTCCGAGTATAAAAAGGCAATTGTGGAAGTCAATGAGGTCTTCAAATTTTTTCCGTACAATTGTTGATTTAGTAAAAATTACATATAGTTTTAAAAACTCAAACACCCTTTTACAGTTTATCGAACTAAGTTCTAACTTAATTTTTAGTCGCTAAATTTGGAATTAGAAGCCAAATCTGGAAATGGGATCCGAAAATGGGAAATCGTTTATCCTGATTAAGACAATGGAACACTAAATTATTGTATTGTCATCGGTCCTGGACAAGCGAGCAAAAAATTTCGAGATTACTCTAACCTTTTAAAGGGGGTAAAAACTGAGTTCAAAGATTCCGTTTCATACAAGTGAAGCTTATAAAAGGTGTTAAAAATGTAACTCACACAACATTCAGGGTTTGCTGATTCTCTCCTCCCACCTTCTATCTCTCAGATAGCACTTATTAATAAAAAGATTTAGTAAGTTTCGTATTGAAATGCATTGTTTATAACTTTTTAAATCGTGTAAATAATTCATTAATTTAATTTCATATTTGGGGCTCAATCGATTCGGACTTCGATTATTTGAAATTAATTAAAGATTGATTACTAAAAACTTAAGATACGTAAAAAAAATCATGAATTATAATATACTAAATTATTGAAGAACCTAATTGAAGATAAATTATCAAAATATCATTTTTATCTAAAAATAAAGTTTGATTTCAAAAATATGGTTTGTTATTATCTTCTTGAAGAGAGAAATGAAATAAGCATAAAGATAATATTACATTCTCTGAGCTAAAGAATGGGAGCAATTACAGTTAAATGAAGACTTAGCTTGATTCGTTCAAAAAAAGGTCCCATCCCAGAGTTACACCAGATTTAATGTCTTCAAACTTACAATTTCTAATCACGTGTAAATGAAAGAAATTTAACTTTATCACTCACGAAAGGGTATTTATTGAAATAAAACATAAAAAAGTAGATATATCTTTTAGCTGTATATATTTTATACATACATATATATATACATACATACAAGTAGTTCCTATCATAAATAGATTATGTGTGCATCCTTAAGTAATTTATATATTATCTTTGCTTCTACTCCTCTCTCTAAGTTTCATTATAATATGCACATTAATCTGACATTTCACGCGTGAAAAAAAATGACCGAAACTTCACGCGCAGGGTATCTCATACCAAAGGGTGTTTATATTCTCTTTTTACTGTAAAATTTGCATACAAAGGTGAAAAAGAAAGAAAAGTAGGAAAAACGATATGTTTCATTATTACGTTTTGCACACGTAAGTTTAGTTTTTCTGTTCTTTTTATTAGGGCATTCAGTACATTTTTATGCAACCTTTAGTCTACGTCGCGATTGAGTGCGATGTTATTTATCACTGGATCTTGTTATTTATTTTTTTTAAATTTCGTAGAAACATTGCTTGCTGGTTTCTACATTCTTTACATTCTTCTGTAAATCGAAATCCACAGCACTTCAGAAACCACCGTTTGGTTTGATGTTTAGTAGATGGTTTCTAACTACTTAACAAAATAATTTGCGCATTTATTGTCGCAACGATCAACAACACAAAAAATATTATCATGGGCTAACGATTACATTCTCTAGTCATTGAATATGATATTGTCATTTTATTAAGCACAATAATTTTTCCCTCAGCTAAATTATCTGGATAGATTTTAGTAGAGGAAGCATACTTGTGATATTATATTCTTCATCATTCGATTCTTCCTCACCATCCCCGCAAAGAGTCTTTCTTCATCCAAAAATACTGTTGTACTATATCTATTAAATTACTTAAATATCACATTTCTTCATCTTAATTTTAATAATGCACTATTGCATAAGAAAGATTTTGAAGCGTACTCATGCATTTAGAACTGTAACGGCGATTCACGCGCAGGGTATGACATACCGAAAGAGGCGCTATCCAAAAATATACATTTGGAATTCGCCTACAAGCTAAAGTCCCTCAAAGGATATGACCTTAAAGTCAGCTACACGAGAAACTATTCATTTTCTGAAAAAGGTTTAGATGGAGTCTTGAAAAAGTTAGGAGGTGGGTATGACATATCCTGCGCGAGAAGTGCTGGGTTAAATAAGTAATTACCAAATATCATATGATTTATCTACCCTACTTTTAAAACTTCGGTTGTGTTAATACAGTTTCACTAAGCAACTAATTTATTCGGAGATTTTTTCGTAACAACTTAAGTATTTACTATAGTGCTTTTATAATAGTTACATACATTACTGCTGCATGCTTGTACAGATATAATATTAAATTTTATGAGATAATTAGAGATTTTGGGAATTTATTTTACAGAAAGAACATAAATCCAATGTAAAAACTGCAAATTGTAAAGAAAGAAAGTGTATTTAGTCCACGATTACAAAATGTATTTTGGAAAGATTATAATTTTGACATAGTATTAATACTCCCATGGGAAAAATATCACAAAAAGTAAAAATATACATCCAAGAGATTACAAATATTTAAATACAATTTCCATTTTTATGCAATATATATTTTGTGCATCAAAAGAAATGCTGAAAAAAACCTTTTGAAAATATAATGATACGGAATGCATTATTTAACTTTTTTTTATTTGAATAGTTTGCTTCATCCAGGGATTGGGTGTGAAAATATTTCACTATTCAGATGAGAGCTTAGAATGTAGAAGCAAAAGACCGAATATACAGTTTTTTTTTCGAACAAAAAAAATCTTTCAATAATTTTATCCCCCTCCCAAAATACTTGAATTATTTAAAAAAATAAAATCAATGCAAAGTACATTTCACGCCAAAAGGGTTATATTAATAAAGATTAAAAATAAGAATTCAAATCTTGAAGTTTTTGCCTTTCAACAATTAAAGCATCATGAGTCTATTTTAGTAAATTAAAACTAGATTAAAACTTTTTGAAAAAGCATTTTAAGCTTGTATAGTTGAAATTAAACATTTCCAAATAGTCAAAATTTTAATGTTTTTATCTTAATAGCCTTGTTTCTTTTTAATGTCCACATTTAATCCATTCCAAGTAATCATGAGGGCTTGCTCGAACAAATTGAAAATTTTTTCCTAAAAATTGACAATTCGTTGGTTAAAATAGGCTAAAAATTTAGTGTTGCTTCATCCTGAATATTAAAAATTTGTTACCACATGCATAGAACAGGGGTGGCGAACTTTTATGGATCAATGTGCCATTTTTTCTAAAAAAAGTGTTTAATGAGGTATAAACGTGCCGTCAAATAACTTTTTAACTTGAGATTATTGGGAAAATAATAAAACTAAATACTGACTACACAAAACTCTTTATTAACTACGAAAAAATACCTTCTGCACTGTATAACTGTAAATGTTTTAGTTATACGTGCAATTCAAATTAAAGTAAACATTACTGTGACTTCTGTTGTTGCAGATTGGATGACAAATAATTTATTCTAGGAGTGTAACATGTTATTTTTGGTGGAATGCATGCTGAATTGGAGTCATCTGCCAAACGGGTTCTAAGCAATTAATTATTTTTATTGTGGTTCACTTTTTTGGCAAGAGGATTTGTGATTTGTTTCAAAATGCCGTTTTGCAGACGATGTTCTGCATACCACTCCAAACACGCATCTCTTCATGGCTTTTACTAATAATGCCATATTTTTAGATTCACCAAATTTGAAATTCTTTTTACACTTACTATCTAACACTTTTTCTTTTGCTGAACTAGCCATGTTGAATAGCAGTTAAAAATCGTAAATATAACACAAACTTTAAATTACAGTTGTCAATAAAATTGACTATGCTTATGCGTAGACAAACGTTACAACGTTAGCAATTGTAGTCTCCGATGTAACTAAGGCAGGACAATAACGAACGAGTGTGCTCCCCCCCCCTTGACCGATCACTTGCGACTGTTCGTAATACTTCACAGTGATTTTTTTTTTATTTTGAAATAAAATGCAAACCATTTTGATCGTTGGTGTGCTTAAAATATTGTGTCGCATGCCATTGATGGCACGCGTGCCACTGGTTCGCCATCCCTGGCATAGAATTCTAAGGATTTTTCTTTTAGATCAGCGGGATGTGACAGAAGAATCAAATATATATCACTTTTAAATTTTAAATATATTTTAAATTTGTTTGAACTTCTATCATGTGTCGTTTTTTTAATTATTTATATAAGTCGAATATAATAAATTGCATTGAGAATAAAGCGCAATAAAGACATTCAACATTTCCAATGAAAATCGTATTTTTTACTTAATGAAATTACGGAACTATACGCATATACTATCATGACTACTTCCAATTTGTCCAAGAAAATGTTATCAAGATGTTAAACAAAATCCAATTATCATTTAGTCTTCTCACTTAAAGATAAAAGTAATGGAATTTAAGCTAACTAATCACCGTAAAGTCTTGTGCAAAATAAATATTTTAGTAAATGGATTAAGTGCAACGACTCTAGTTAATGGTTTTAGCAAGTGAGGCAAAATTAATAGACTCCGTTTGAAATTCGATTACGTTTCTTCACCTCTAAGATACCAGAATTAATCGTAAGTTCTACATGAGACCTAAAGGAAAAAAAAGTTTGGAACAGCGGAGTTGTATAATTTGTGTAATCTGTGAATTGTTTAATATTTAACGTCTCTGTAGTTAGTAGTACAACAATAGATGATAAATTAAAATATTATTAGAATTCTTTTCATTGAGCAAACTTTTATCAGTAATTTAATTAGTAAAAACCCTAACTAAACCCTTATTAGTTTTTCGATATTTTGGTAAATTAAGAATTTTGGATTTATTGGGACAAAAGGAGTGAGCATAGCATAAAATTTATATTACTCTGAAAGAATGTATACTAATGGCCACTGAAATTTCACAACAAGGAAAAAATGGAAATAAAATATTTATTGGAAAAAATATACTGGAAATAACAAACTCAGAAAAATAAGAATGCAGAATAACTACCTATGGCACCAATAACAGCTTTTATACTCTTTAGCGCATTGAGTCAAACAAAGAGTGGATGGCATTTACAGATATAGCTGCTTATGCAGCTTCAACACGATGCTACGGTTCATCGACTGTGGTGATTGGCATATGGTGACAAGCCAGTCGTTCGGTAGTCCTTGACCAGATGTTTCCTGTTGGTGAAAGATCGGGTGAACGTGATGTCCAAGGCAGCAGCCGAACATTTTCTGTATCAAGAAAAATCCGTACAAAACCAGCAACATGCGGTCATACATTATGCTGTTGAAATGTTGCTCGAAGAGACGGTAGAATCTTGGGCCTTAACACACCAGAAATGTAATTACTGCTGTTCAAAGTACCATTAATGAAAACAAGAGATGACCGAGATGTGCACTTAGTTTCACTCCATACCATTATTCTAGATGATGGGCCAGTATGACGATGCCGAATGCACGCTGGCAATATACGTTCTCCACGATGTCGACATCATGGTGCTGTGAATAGAGCCTAGATTTATCTGTAAAGACGACGATACACCATCACTTTTTTATGTTCGTCGTTACTTACACCGACGAAGACGCTTCTGTCTAAGGCTAGTCGAAGTTTTAGTTACCGAGCTGACAGTCCATACTGCTGTCAAAGTCATCGAACTCTGTTTGTCCCAACTCTTATCTTATAAGCGATCCGCTTTCTTGATATATTCCTCATGACATAGTTGTACGATCCATTAAGGCCAAACAGGTAACATGTCGATCTTCTTGCAAGTGAGCCATTGAGACCTAACAGGATTTTTTGTACGACTATCCTGAATCTGTCAAAGTCATATTCTGCAGTCAGTCATGGGAACGCGACCGACGGACCAGCAAAAGTGCGATATGATAAAAAATCGTAACCTTAGTAGACT
>BMAO01010676.1:0-18023 GCA_019973975.1 Trichonephila clavata
AAAAAAGACATTTCTTTTTGAAGTTTTGATGACAGTGTCTCAAATCTAATAGACTGCATTGGTGCATATACCTCTTTGATAACTTTATTTAGTTCTTTTGCTACACTTAATGGTTTTTGTTTATAAATTGATCCAGTTATTGAATCAGAATGTGAATTAATTTCAAGTGTTACCTCATTTGAAATTGAAGATCCAGTTTTATGAGCTGTTAGTAATGCAATGGGATTTGAAGTGTCTTAAGTTTTTCAAGTAGGTTTGCTATTAATTAAAGGCATTTAATTGAAGAAGGAACTGTGACAAAACTATTCTTGTGATATTTCTTATATTATTATGTAAGCATTGCAGTGAGCCACTTAGATCTTTGCGACGTTCTCCCATACTGTGCATATAATTTTTTTACCTATAGCACTTATAATTGCACACAAAAAAATTTTCGTACATATTTCATAAACAGAATATAAGTTTTTAAAAAATTAAATTCTTCGAAAAATTTCATGAGAAAATTTTTTTTAAATGTAATTCCGACATTAATTAAATCCCGGAATTAGTTATTTTAATGCCAGGATTTCCGGATTAGAAAAAACACCGGGATCCAGGGGTTTCGAAATTCCGGGCTGAAAACCCAACTAGATATCTTCTAAAAATTCTAGTTCTTCTAAATTCTAAATGCCCCTGTCAAGTTAGCTGACACCGGACATCCTGAGGGTGGGGGAAATGTCTGTTTTCTGACCCCACTCGCTATGGGGAGAAAGTTACAGATAAGAGAAAACATATGAAATTTCCCGGTTTAACACACACACCCGCCTCGAACCCTTCAAGGTTCAACCCGTAAGAAAACTAACATTTACCGTATGCAGAACAAAAAATGTAAATAAGATGCATTAAATGTAATACCAGATTCCCAATACTTTGAAAAAATTTCAAAATATAATTCAAACAAAAATTAAATCCCGGGATTAGTTATTTTAATCTCGAGATTTAAAAAAACCACAGAGATCCCGGGGCTGCAAACCCTAATAAGAATATTAATATAAGAAAATTAAAAAAACAATATGATGAAAATAAGCATCATGCAGATTTACATGTTAAGCTCAGTACAAAATAAATAAAAAAAATAATATATCTTGGTATCATTTTTATTCCTGATGATAGTTAAAAACACATTTATTATTATTATTATTATTCTAATTTCATCTGTATCGCGGGATTCATCGTAAAACTTTTTGTCATCATGCTCAACTTCTGACAGTCAACCGCTTTCTAACTGGTCCAAGTAATCTTCAATGTCCCTCGCTTCTAAATTTTTCTGCAAAAATAACATAAAACAAACATATAGTAAAAAATATTTTCTTCATACATTAGAAGTGAAACAATTGTATAGTGATGCAAAATTTCTGTTGCATGGTTTTGTGGAAGATTATTTAGGTTATTCGATAGAAATTGCACAGAAATATAACAGAAGCACAAAAGACAAACATTTTTTCCATTCATTATCATGATCAGTTATAAGCAAATGTTCAAAGAATTGCATGTTTCTTCCAACCAAAGCAAACAGTAGAATGACAAGTTCATACCCACCATAATTATTATGACATTTGATCTTTTTTGACAGCTACGTTCGTTATTACGCAATAGTCATGAAAAAAGTTACCAGAATCAAACAATTTACAGTACACCTGTTTTAAGTGCAATTGTTTGTTCTCTAAATGTCATGATAGAAATTTCTATCATCAAGAAAAGAAAGGATAAATCATCACGTCAATCATAATAATCATGCATCAATAATTCAGTTAGTACATCCAATACTTTCTAAGAAATAATTAAAAATACATTACACAAACAGAATTTGCATGAAAGTTGCTCATACAACCATTCTTAAAATGAAACGACAAGAAAAGAACGAATATAGTTTTAGAATTGTAATAAAATAATATGATTCCCTCGCGAAACTAATTAACAAAATTACATTTAAAATCTAGAGAAACTTGTTAAATATTCTTCAAATATTTTATTTATGGTTCTTTGTAGCAAGTGATATCTAAGAGTTAAATAAATATTATCGCACGCGTCTCATTACTTTAAGCAACCCTTTTATATTTGTAATTCAGATATAACCGATTTAATTTTTCGAGGGATGTCTTAAATAAACTATTCCTTCGATGTTCATACTCTCCGAAAGTCAGATCAAATGAACGCTAGAAAAGTCTTAAGGAAAACTGCTTGAGCGAAAGTTAGATTCCAAGTGCAGATGAATGACACCTGTGCATGCGGAAAGCATTTCTTCAACTTTACTTTTACCTCCCCATGGAGAATATTTCAAAAAAATATTTCTTTTGCAAAGAGTAGAATTATCGAAGTATTGGAATTGGGGACCAGAGTAGAGTGCTACTTCCAAGATTCCAGTAGCGAGAGGGAGTACACGAAAAAACCTTATCGTTTTTCTCTCAAAGAATTGGTTCGAAGTCAGTCCTTTCTGTCCCACCATAAAAAAAATTTAAGTCGAAATAAATAAGAAAAGTAAATCGGTAAGACATACCTTCATGGAACCGATATGTTCCTAGGATCAGTCGTCCTTACATATATATATATTTATATATATAGTTATATTTTAAAAATGTTGCTGAGAGAGTGTCAATAGCTTTCCCTTCGCCTTCCGTTTTTTACTCGGAAGTTCTTAGCAATTCAATACAGGCAATGCTTCGCACCATCGAGTTTTACATTTACGAGAAAGATGCTACTTCAAAAAGTGCAACAAGTCAATATTATATTTAATAGGAAAAGTTAAATTCGAAAGTGTCTGAGAAAGATGTCTTTGAAAAAGCAAGCACTTGTTATTCTGTAAGTGCCATGAGTATTCGCATTGATAAAACGAGAGAGAAGCATCTGATAATTAAATATTGAACCATATTTACTTAATGCTTCATATCAGATTAAAAATATGACTAACATTGAGAGTGGAATTGGAAAATGAATACAATTTTACTACCTTTATTTTTGTAAACTATGTGAAAAGATGGAACTTCAAGCAGTGTTTGAAATGTTTAACTTGTGCTAGGATTCCTGTCACAGTTTAGATTTTGCCTTTTTTAAAGTTTGAGTAACTCAGCTTAGATAAGGAATACGTTGTGAAATAGATTAAAACTTTTTCTTAAATACTTAGATAGTAATTTTTAATTTTATTGATAAATTGTATTCAAATAATAAAAGCCTCCTTGTTGCTTCTCAGTTCACATACTCATACAGTGAAGTAGTTAGATAATACAGTACTGTTTCAAAGTTATAAAATATATCAATAATAAATACTTCAAATTTTCTATTTCAATTACTCATTTGGAAAATTTACCGATGTATATTTTTGTGTCCTCCATAATTATAATTAGAAATCAGTTCCAATATAATGAGATGCAATTCTTCATTTTAAATACGATTTTATGATATTTAAGTAATAAAATAGTAAATTTTATGTTTTCATACCGATAAATTTTCAAATATTCGCATTCTTATATCTATGCTTAAAAGTAAAAGGATACTATTGTTTAGAGTAAGTTATTGTAATGCATTTAACTCTTAATAATGAAAATACTAGATAATAGTTAAATTGTATTTTTGGTTCTCTTTAATTGTGTTTTAAAACTTCTTTACATCGTTGTGGAGTATATTCGTCTCAAATTAAGAGCAATGTTAATATTTTCCATATTGTATCCTAAATTTTAATGCTTTAAATTGTGTTTCTCATTCTTTGAGAAAACTTAAAGTATCCCTTTCTTTTTATTTTTATAGAATTAGCGCGAGTGATTTAAGTGTTACAACAATTTCTTCAACTCCCAAGAGATCCATTGATCAAAAGGTGAACTAACTTTACTAATCTTGTTAATTGACTTCCTGTAATCTGATAGAGAGTGCTTTAACTGATAAAGTAATTTATTTGAATTTGTTGCCAATTTTTTTACAGATTTCTAAGGCTTAATAATCCCATTAAGATTTCAATCGGATTTTTGCGGATCAACATAACATTATTGATTATAGGGTCAGCTTTTGTACTTTAATATTAACCCTTTTTACCTTCATTAATTTGATTAAAATAGATTAAATTCCTATAAAAACTTCCTTTTGACTAAAAATTGAAAAAAAAAACCCATTGCAAGTGTAAAAATAAAACTAAAAAGCAATTGTGAAGACAAATACTAAAATTAAAAAATAATGAAACAATATTTATATAAAAAAAGACCTTGAATATTTTTGCTCATGAATACTATTCATGCTAATATTCAGGTCAATTATAATTTTTATTTTAAATTTTTGTTTGAAACAAATATAGAATCAAATAAGAAACATAGGAGGAAAAATTCTAATACATGTGAAAAATATATTTCAATTTTTATAAGTATTATATAAATAAATGATTGGGATTAAAATTTAGTAAAGAAACTTAGACAATTTTATTCAAAAGTTAATAAAAAACTCAAAAACTTAAAAGTCATCGAAAATTCATAAGGTATTCGGATATCAATTTTTAATTTAACTGTGTTTCTTACAAAACTCGAAAATCTATTTTTATCACAAAAACACACCTAAATTAGAACATCACCTTGAAATACATCAAAATAAACACCAGAAACCAATTCATCATTTTGAACGAATACTTGAAAGAAATGTATCATTCTTCTGTAGAATATTCATCAACAACTGTGTGAGCTGCTCATTGAACGGAAGGAGTCATAACTCTAATTATTGTTGTCAAATCACACACAGAGCCAAAGGTTCCTTAAGTAAAATGAAAAAAAAGGCTCCAAAGAATTCTCTTTTATAAATTTATAAGCTTTCCCACAACAATAGCGATGAGTAACATTCCTAAAATAAGTAAAACAAAATAATTATGACAAAACATATTAAATATAAATACGAAGTATCCAGCTTACTTTTGCACAATGAAACTAACATTCATAGATGAAGGAGTATTTGTCACGAGAGAAATAACAATGAGGAGATGATGAAAAGGTCTACATTTTTTATTGTTCATTACTTGCCTCCATTGTTCAGAGTGAGATGAAATATTTCAGAAAAGTAATACACTGATGACAAAGATTTCGGAGCGCAGAATACTCGAAATCGCAAATACGAAAAAAAAAAATCCACTCTTTTCGCATCCTCATGTATAATTCACCAAACATCAGAACTTGCTTGTGTGTAAATAGTAGAGTTAACAGAATCGATAATTCTGACAAGCGACTTATTTTATCCTTTCTGATTGCTTAGCAATAAGTAAAGGAAGTGGAACAAGAATGCGAAATTTTCTTTGCATCAGAGGGTATAATTTGAATATGAGTTAAAAAGTATCCAAGCAAATTACTTAAAGTTTAAGACTTATGGAAAGGGATTTTTGCGTATCTTTTAAATTTGCATAGCTTTTTAGCTTGGTTAGCAATCGCCACTTATTAGCGACATGTAATTACAAAGGAAACCAGGCAAATAATGCTAATTACTTAATGTCTCGTGCAAGCGAAGTAATTAACGGGATCTTAAGTGATAAGGAGTCGGTGTCTCAAATCATTTTTAAAGTAAATGATGCGTTTAAAAAGCAGCATTTGTTTCAACTTTGTTCAAAGAGAGTGCAAGGGGAAAGAAAAATGTAATAAATTTCCGTTTGAAGTTATTTTAAATATTAGTGTCAGAGGGAAGAATAAAAAAAAAACTTCTACATTTGAAATTTAAGGTATCCGAACACACTTTCGGAGTACTTTTTTTTAAAAAATAGCTTACTAAAACATTATAAATGCTTTTTTATGAATCAATACCACAATAAATAATATTATTTAACTGTAAAACAAGTATTTAAAAAAATATCTAAATTTTATAAAAATCACAATTATTAGAGAAGTCTTAGCAATATTTTTGAAAAACTTGAAAGCAATTAGAGAAGAAAGTTATAAATTTATTTCAGTAAAAGTATTGCTTAAACAAATTAGATGCATTTATCTAGAAAATATGCTAAAAATTTAATGTTTTATTAAAATTTAAAAATTTTAGAGCTGATTGAGTAAATATAAGAAATGTGACATTCTTAATGTGAATAGTATTTAAATAACAGCGTCATAACTTAAAAAATATTCATGCAATAAGAAATACATAATACAATCATACAATAAGGTTCATAAAAAGTTTTATAGAAATACATTTATAACATTTTGAGTTATCAGACTCGCCGTGATAGATTTTGGACCAATTTAAATGCCCACTTCACGTTGGTTAAATACAAACTTTCGGTTTTTCTAATTTTATAAAATTGATGCAACTTGGTCTCTAAGTAGCATAAAAAATTAAAAAAAAGTATGTTTTGTAAATCCAATAGATAGAAAATAAAATACAAAAAATATGTGTTTTGACCGAATTTGCTCATTTCAACGTGTTCGGATACCTGAAAAAAATACAGCTCTTTAACTTTTTAGATGAACCTTTACTACTGCTAAGTTGCATCTTAATGTAATATTTTTGTTTAAAGCCTTTTACATCTGACTCACTTTTTTACGTAAGGGTAGCACATATTTAAAGGTACATTCTACGAAAAACATATGCCAATTTGTTAAAATTATTTAATTTATAATTGCTTATAACTTATACGCACTACTTACAGCTTATTTATATATATATATATATATATAGTATACATCGATATTAAATAATATAAATTTGTATTGAATAATGGTTATTGATAAGCTATTAATAATTTTCAATGAAAATGCAGCATTATTTGGCAACCGAACTCATTATAGAAATCGTTGACAAATATCTAGACTTGTCGCAGATTTTCAGACCTTGACATTAATAATAAGGTAAAAGTATTCTAAAGGAAATATTTATTCTAGAAATCATTTGATTTATATTTGAGCATGAGAGACTTATAGCAATTCGAAAAATACAGCTTTAATCTCTTTATTCTTCTTATAATAGTTTTCAAGGATCGCTCCCACTCCCAAACGAATTATAGCTCATTTTGCACAGTTATTCGATTATTGTATATGTTACCGGCAAAGTATGAAATCCGGCATTCTATAGAATGCCTAGGCATTCTATACAATGCTAAATCTAGCCGGCAATGTATGAAAAGATTCCTATTTCACACATTGCATAGGCATTCTATAGAATGCCTAATGAGAAACCGGCAAAGTATGAAATACATCTCAGATTCATTTCGAATACTGTCAATTGGCAAGATATAAAACTTTTAACGCGTGGCTCAGGCTCAGAATCTGTTAGCTGTACAATGCTGTTTGTTCGGAAATGTCAAAATACTCAATTTTACTTAAACTTATTCAACAAAAAATTGGTTTTTCTCCTGTGGAGAAAGAAAATGGAGAAGCAAGCTATAGTGTTGGAGAATGAGACATGGTCTAAAGCAGGGATCGGCAACCTCTGTCACACGTGCCACATGTGGCACTCGGAACAATTCTCAGTGACACTTTGCACTACTCAACAAATTTGTAAATTTTTGAATTGTTTCAAATGCGCTACAGTGTGGTTCGCTGAATCATATTGGTAGATTGGTTTGACACGCAACAGCTAAAAGGTTGCCGACCCATGGTCCATAGACATGAAACAACTATTCAACAATTAGCTGCCTAAAATTCGAGTTGATGCTCCAAAAAAAAAAGGTTTTTTCTTAGCTGAAAATACTTACTAGAAGTTAATAACTGATTTAAAAAAAATGCTAAAATGACTACTAAGAAGATACCCAGGGACTATTAGTTGCTGAATAGCTATGATGTGATGTTTGCGGAAAATAAAAGTAAACTCATTTAAACTGTTAAAGAAAGCGTCAGCACCATAAAACAGTGGTCCCCAACCCTTGTTCCGTGGATCAAAAGGTATCAGGTTACTCAAGGAGCATTAAATTATTTCCATTATATTTACTGGGGTGTATTTTTCTCGTATTTGTGCGACTTTCCATGGAAATCACTTTATATTTTACGTGAAATCATTTTATAATTATTTTTTGGTGCAACTGTATTTTTCTCTGAAGGCATGATTAAATACAATTAAATTATAAAATCAAAACAATTTAAAATATAAATAATCAACGTCCCACCCTCAGAGGGCCGCCGTAAAATTATCAAACGTTGACTGGTCCGGAAGAGAAAACTGTTGGGAAGAACTGCTATACAGTATTACGTCACGGATTCTTTTTTTCCCAATGGGGCTACAGATTCATATTTTTACCACTTTCAGACCCAGTACATTCTCCAGGGGCTGGTATCCCTTTTTAGTGCGGCATCATGTAAGCGATACCAATTTCCGCCGGTAATTTTGACACCCAGTTTGATGATGTGAACTTGTTCTAGGAATTTAATTTGCAAAGAGCAAAATTCATTTCATGATTCTGGGGATATGATAGAATTCTGAAAGAACTTTCAACCAAATACAAAAATGTTACACGTTATGATATTGAACTGTACATCCACCTACGAGAAATTTGCCTGAAAAAACAGAAAATTATTTAGAAAAAAAAGGTATTGTAATACAAAACATTGATTTTTTTCTCGAATGCCAATATATTGGTACTTGTAATGAGTGAGAAATAGGATGGTTTCTATCGACTTGGAACTTCTGAAGGAATTTTAATACCAAGTATATGCGAAATCACAATTTAACAATAATTTTTTTAATGGCAGTCTCATTATTTTGTCAGAATAACGTTTGTACTTTTAGGAATGTAAGTCATTGATATAATATCCTTATCATGACCTTTTTTCATACTTTGCCTAAATAGCTTTAGGCATTCTATACAATGCCTAGGCAAAGTATGTAATCAATCTCATATTTCATACTTTGCCTAAAAACGTCCGGCATTGTATAGAATGCCTAGGCATTCTATAGAATGCCGGCATTTCATACTTTGCCGGTAACATACACCAATATATTACACATAAACCATACTTCATCATTAAACAAACAATATAAAATACTTTTGACTGCCCCTCGAATTCATGCATTTTTTAGAGGCAGTGAGATTGAGTGAAAGTGAGGGTGTGTGAGTGAGAGTGTATGAGTGAGTAAGAACGTCCGTTTGAGTGAGAATGAGTGGGTAAGTGAGAATGTGTGCGTGAGAGAGTGAGTGAAGGAAATGTGGGAGTGAGAGAAAATATGAGAGTTTTTTGAATATGTTGTGTTTGAGAGAGTGTGTGGGTATGAGAGTGTTTGTGTGTCTATGAGAGTAGTAGAGATAAGAGTGAGAAAACAAAAGAGAGAGAGAGAGAGAGATCTCTAAAAGAGTAATTTATGGGCTACGATTTTTAAGTCTTAAGTTACAGACTTATCCATTCAATACGGAAAGAATGTTTGTTTAAAACTTATTACACACTCTTCCTTTCGATGATAATTAGTTTTTAAAACATGTAATGATATTTTGCATACTTGTTTGTTAATCGTAGTGTACGGTAATATTATTTAATTGGTTCATGCATTCAAAGATTGTGTTTTTAAACGTAATTTCTCTCTTGTTAATGAAATAGAGCGTGCATATATTTAAAACTCTAAATATTACTTAACAGATTATCCATTACTCATTGTAATCATTTAACAGCAGGTAAAGAAAAACATTCAACTAAATAGCAAGTTTGTCGTTGCAAGCAGGCTTTTTAAAGCCATAGTTATATATTACGATATTTTTGCGTAAAAGGCTCAGTGGTTGATGATGCTTGTTCTCATTGAGACAGTTGTGTCGTTTGTTATAAATCTTTTTTTTCTAATCTCATTTTTATCCCACTCTTTTTTTTTTAAATACTGCTGCAAAAGTAGAATAAAGCAAACACAGTTAATCCTTCTCAATAATATTATAGGTACTGAATATCATTTTTTACTCAAATCACACATTTATAAAAGATTTATTTTTTGAAATGAAAACAATTAATTCACTTTTGTTAAAGAGCGTAACAGTAACTCTATAGTTTAAGTCAAAACTAAAAAAGATATATGTTTAATGATCTTTAAGTCTAAATTTCATGAAATCTACTGAGTTACATTATTGGTGGATGATCCACTCTAAATAAAACTGAGTCTTAGTCTATTAGTGGTGTATTCAGTCAGTGTGGAAATTAGAAAAGTGAGGTTCCAGTTTAAGTACCACTCTCGTCATTTAACAATGATTCAAAATGACGATACCCGTCATTTCTAATTCTCCTCTCCTCTTGTGTAGCTTTTTATATACAGTAATACCCCGAACTTACATAATAGGTTGGGATTGAGTGATAACCACGTAAGTTGGGGTACAATTTTGCATATAAATACTTATGAATTATTTTTAGATGGGGTCAGAGACGAAGGTAAATAATAATTTAAGAAAAAAATGTTTCATAAAATCTATGATAACACAAATACTAAATCGTAAGCCGAAGTTATTATTGTGTAGGCTTCATAAAATGTAACAAAGTAGCCTGCCGGCACAAATATTTTTTCTCTCTCGTAAAATGTCCTCGTAGCATGTTAATAATTTTTTTATTTCTTGTTTTGCTGAAAAAATACGCTCTTCGTTAGAGTCTGCATTTTCTAAAATTTGTAACACTTTTTCAATTAAACTGAGGCCTTCTGTGAAGTTCCCAACCGTTATTTGATTTTCTTATTGAACTGGGTCTAAAGACTCAAAATTCTTCAATGTTTTGCTCGTAACCATACATTTCTATGAGTTCATGAATTGTCAGCTCCTGATTGAGGGAACCCAGCAGTTCTTGAACGTCATCGCTATCTATTTCTTAACTTATTTGCCTTTCAAGATTAACAGCATCTTCAATCACATTACCAGTTTCTCCAATTTTATCATTATTTTTTTTCCAACCAAAGGACGAATTGACGAGATTTGAAAATCGCGTAACTCCGGATTCGCGTATGTCGGGGTAGCGTAAGTCGAGATATTACTGCACATATGTAGCTACTGAAGCACAATAAGACCAAATTCTTCAAGAAGAGGTAGAAGAAAAGTGAATGTGCCTCAAGCTGAGGTATTGGATACGCTAAAGCGTGGTTAAGAACACTGGCGTGCATCGCCAATAATCCATTGTTCTGTTTTGGAGACAATTTTTTTCCCAATAAAATTAAAAAAAAAACACTTTTATGAAACGTGATCGGTTATTTTGAATATTATTTTTGGGTTTTTAAGGTATCCGACTACCCTAAAATTTGGCATTTTGTCAGAAATTGACAGAATTTTATGATTTTATTTTATAGACCATTTTATTAGCTTTATAAAAATACCAACTTTATTATTTTCTATTCACTGGAACAAAAACTACAAATGTTTTAGTAAAAGCAGATGCCTCCACTTTAAGCCAGATGTCATACTTTAAAATGCGTTTTACTCGAAATATGTTTTTTTTTGAAAATGTTGAAATGGAGACAGCGATTTCTCAAAACTTTTTGGAAATGATTAACTGACATTTTTTGTGTATGTTCTGTATAATAGTAGAAGTGTTTTAACTTTCAGATTTATCAATCATTGTTTAATTACAAAATTTACAGTCCCCCAAGTGAATATAACCACTCTTTTTTTAAGCAAATTCATATAATGACTAGCATAAAGTGCTCTAGTTTTTGTAAAAATTAAAGTATCTCTTATCCTGAAAGTCATTTCAAAAATGAAAAACATATTAGCACATCAGAATTGAAAATTTGTCCATAAACTTTTTGTACAGAATGGGCCCCGTTTATGTTATTTTTTATAAATTGTTACGAATTTTTTTAAATTTTAGTAATAATAATTTCTTTTTTCTTTCTTTATAATTTGTGGCGTTTTTTTCTTAAAATGTACTTTAAAAAAATCTAAGAACCGCAAAAAATCCCCATAGCCCCATTTTTTTTTAAAAAAAAAGTTGTCGCAAGTAGTCGGATACCTTAATAAAAAGAAACATCCAAAAATCTTTCATATGAGAATAATTATTAGTGAAATCTACATAGCAGAGCATTGAGGAAAGCAATAAATTAATTACTTGTCGCTTATATTATGAAGTTAATGAAGTTGCAAAAATCTTAAGGATTAATATGAGGAGTTTTTCATACAAAAACACCTCTTTTCGTAATAAATATTATACCTTGTAGTAATATTCAAGTAGAAACATTTGTGAGAAGCCATGATATCGTATAGTTCTCAATCATTAGCAATACTTTCAGGCTTTTTTACTGTAGCTTCCGGATATATTACTGGGAATGTTTTTAAAACGAATTCAATACACCTGTTATTTTCTAATACATATTATTGATTTATATAGATCAGAGATGGGAATTAAGTCGATTGTGATCGATCTGTGGACCACCAAGACATTTTGAGGTGACTGCCTTTACTAAGATCTAAACGCATACACTGAAAGAAACAGATTTATGGAACACTGAAGGCAGCTAGACTGAAGAATCGGGATTTCTCAATCGTTGCGACTGTGTTTACATAAGCAAATGATTCGATATATGTGTACATGACACATGTTCCTTCACTGTAAGCGCACAATGACTCTTAACACATTACTGCTTTTGTAATGAAAAAAAATGATCACTGCAATGCGCCGTCTTAATGAATTTTCCCCCTCACGCCGACTGAAGGGCAAAATAAATGTGGATGATCAGCCCTTCCCGCGAAAGCACAGGATTGGCTATTAAAACACCATCCCACACTCCACACTTCCGCGGGATTGGGTTCTCGTGCTGATGTTATGTCTTGCAATTGTAGTTGCAACTCGTTCGCGAACAAATTTAGTACATATATCAGTTTCAGGTTCATCGGTTCAAGTATGCTCTCTGCTCGCTGCATTGAATGTCTACGGTCTAGCAGTCATTCATGATTGTTCAAGCATTTAATATAACAATTTCGTGTTGTGTTTTTGTAGCAAAAATAGTAATATATCATATTTTAAGAGGGTTACAATGCCAATAACAAGTGTTAAGAAAAGAAAACATTCAATTTTAATACACAATTAACACACCTACGGCATTGGATGGACCGCAACACCTTAAAAAATATAGAAGTAGCCCAGTGCTTCTCAAACTTTGAATACTGTAGACCCAATTTTCAATCATAATTTTCATCACCCCTCCCTCCATACAATACCAATGTATTGAATTCAATAATAATGTATTTCACGCTAAAGCTACAATACGATTTTAATTATAAATCGCCTAAATTTTCAATAAAAGTATTAAAGGTTGTACAAGTCAAGCCCATAGGAATCACTAGTTATTATTAATTTTACTCTTAACTTAGTATTGATAATGTAATTATTAAATACTTGTACAGTACTGATGCATTTATAAGTATATTATATCAGTGTAAATGTGTATTTTACTTTTATTACGTCAAATGTATTGTTTTTTGCTTCCTCTAAGTAAATTTGTAAGTTTTTAAAAGTTTTTAATTTTTGACTTTTCGATATGTTTGAGCTTTCCTTGTAAAGTTATCATGTCCCCCTAGGGGGACGCGCCCCACAGTTTGAGATACAATGAAGTAGCCCGTACACTGGAGAAGTCCACCCACCCTTGATATATAAGGATCAGAACGTGTTAAATCAATTTTTAACTGATCTTATTGCTGAACAAATACCCGTAAAATCCAACTCTATGTAATTAAAGATGAGAACAGAAAATCAATGTATTTATTCAACAATTTATGTAATCGTAGATGCTACGTAGTCAGGGTTGCGAGCTCGTAGATGGCGTTGTCGAGTCGTGGGTTCAAATTTAAATGACGACCTGCCGTGTAGAGGGATTGATGCATGTTAAATTTGTCGAGGTTCAAAGTGTACCCGTTGTCGTGGTGTGTGGTTGGAGAGGGTGTACCAGAGCTAAAGTGTCAACTTCTTCACTGGAAAGTGGTTAAAAACTATGAGGTCCGTCGCCACTAGACCACATACAGTTCTACAGTGAGATGTAAATTAAAATAAAATCAAATTCCACAATTTCTCGTGCTCTTAAATTGTTTTAAATGACCAGAACGTTACAGAATATAGATATTTATTTTATATTCAAACATTATATATATACAAATGAATAGACAGGAGGTTGAATAGAACATATTACAAGGTGAAAGGAAAGTCTCTATTAGTCTTCCCTGTTTCACTACGGGAGGTAGAATGCACATCCTTATCCTGTGAGATCCATCTCCCAAATGAAGTGTTACGTGATTACATAGGCGTGACAAAGTACCTGATTGGCCTTTTAATTAATAGTTCTATTAATGGGAGGTGGGAGTTCTGGATGGATTGGGGTAAATGTAGTCAAAATTAAAAGCATTTTCGTGCGGAAAATCCATCGGAAATTTAGGATCTCAGCTGTTATGTGAGAGAATTATTTAACATTTTCGTAGGAACGGAAAGCGAAATTTGAACTTTCTGCCTTGAACACATTATATGTAAAGAAGATAGAATTTTATTAAAAGTGTAGAGAGATTTATCATATTTTAAGGAAATTCAACATTTATTTAAAGTAATTCATTGCAGATATATAAAGATAATAAAATTTAAAATTTGTGAAATATGTATTAAGGACTAAATAAAAACACAGAATTAACAATTTTGTGAATGAGTGAATTTTTGGAACTTTTTGTAAGTATATCGTTTCCAAATCTGCGATTCCTACCCAAGTATGTTTTATATTTTTCTGAAAATATTAAACTGAAAACAAAAAGATGGAAGGAAAGATAAATGAATTAAATTATTCACAAATAAGATAGAAAATTTCAGCATTTAATAAAATTCAATTATTTGTATATCTTTTGTAAGTAAAACACCTAAAATTGGGTAATTACTTTTGAAGGAAAATCGATATTGAAAAAAAAAAGAAAATGTTTTTTAACTAAGAAATGTAAATAAAACTTCAAAATCAATTAGTTATTTTTATGGTTTTAATACAGTTATGAAGTTATTTTTTGAGTAAGAAATTGCTACTATATGTTAACACGCGAAGCAATTTTTTTTTGTAATGAAGACCAATATACAAGATATTAGTAATTATTGAGGTTTCTGAATTATACTCAGATACACACACATGATTTTTGAAAATTTTTTAGTTATTAAGAAACTATATGTTTAATTCAAAGTTATGAAGAAATTATTTTTGACAGTGGAATAAATTAAAAGAAATATTTGCTTTCCATAATTATATTTTTGGTCCATTGTGTGTGTTTAAAAACACGAAGCTATGCCTTTAGTAATATTTTATGAAAGTTGAAAAAAAAAAAGATTTATTGTATTAAAAGTATTTTGAATATTTTCAATTATCTTGGTAAAATTAAACATTCAGTATTTTCTTATATTTCTTGCATGATTTGAATATGAAAAATAGAAATGAGTTGTAGAAAGTAATTTCTTCAAATACACATGCTACATAGACTGTGAATCTCTTTTTTTATATTCGTCTATTTCTTACTCAGAAGTAAGAATACATGTTCAAATTATGATAGGTTGATTAATTGTGATTTTTAATCTTTGATATTGAAATTCTGGGAAGTTATTTACCCAGAACTAATTTTCCCCCAACATTGCATGATTAATTTTCATTTTTCTGTTAGGAAATTATTAAAAATAATGCACATAAGCTTTATTGCTTTGTTCTACCTCTCCCTTTCGTCTTTGTAAGGTCTGTGTGACGTCATGACCATAAGTTTATTTAATTTCAGGGATTGTACACAGCTTAAGTAAAGTCATCTTTTTATTTACAAACTTAAGTATAAGTTGATACCTTTATTAGGGTATCTAACAGTACGAAAATATACACCCCTAGCCCTCAGCTACTTGTATCGTCGACCGTTGGGCTCTTTCACGAGGATTTTACACCTTTCACCACCTTGTAAATCCTTTTACTAATATTTTTGATCGCTGATCATCAATCTCTAGTCATCTCCTCCTCCTCCTCTTTCCACCTTTTAGGTGGGCCTCCCTCATGTACCTACAATTTCTGATCGGAAGAAACCCGGATCTGCACCCGGCACTTTCAGTCTTGGTCCGAACAACCACTCCCCTCAGGGGGCTCACCTTCTTTAGGTGAGTACGGGTGTCACAATCCCGAGGTGCCCTAGTGATCTTTTCCTTTTCCCACAGGGTTTACTGTGTTTGGTAAACATGGGCTTCACGAACCCGGGGTACCCTAGTGATCCTTCTCTATTTTCGACCCTCTTTCTTGTCATTCAATTCATTCTTTCTTTCTCTTCCCGTCTAGACCACATATATTAAAACAAATGTTTGGCGCAGTATAGCCGAAATCGGCTCTTGCGCCAATAAACCCCAAAATCACTCACTCACTCACCCGAACAACCACTGGTTCTTCAGGAAAAAAAGCCTGTCTGGACTGTGATCCTCTTGTCGCAATATAATAAAAACCATATGAAGGTCTATAAATTGACCTGTCATTTCCCCACTGAGAATACAACCCTTAGCATTTCTTCCTCACATTAGCCAACACTCCCTTACATACATGTGTAGCATGGTCACATGTTAGAGGGGGACGAAAGAATGGAGAGCTGTTGAAACAGGTGTGTTCAAATTTCAATAGTTCACTTCCAAGAAAAGACCATCAGACATGATCATTAGCCTTGGGCATGGGTAGCGAACCTTTATGTATCAACGTACCATTTTTTTCTAAAGAAATGTTTAATGAGGTATAGATGTGCCTTCAAATAATTTTGACCTGTGATTATTGGAAAAATAATAAGACTAAATACTAACATCTCAAAACTCTTTATTTGCTACGAAAAATACATTTTGTACTGTGTAATAGTAAATGTTTTAGTAAAACGTGTAATTCAAATTAATGTAACATTAGCGTGACTTCTGTTGTTGCCGATTATATGACAAATAACTTATATCAGGATTGAAGGGTGCTACTTTTAGCAGAATGCAAGCTGAATTGGGGTCGTCTGTCTATTAGTTTCTAAGGAAGTCTTTAATGTTATTCATCTCTGAAAATAATGACTCACAAGCATAGGTGGATGAAAATATGGTTAAAATGGCATAAGCCAGCTTCTTTGAATAGTTAAATGTGTGTGGAATCAATACGACTGATCACTCTCGTTTGATCGTAATACTCTATAGTGAACTTTGTTATTTTGTACGGTGGAGTGCCCAAAATATAGTGTCGCGTGTCATTGATTCGCCATCCCTGACCTTGAACGTAAAAGAGGAAAAGAGACGTAGCAATCAACCGCTTGAAAGACGACACTACGCCTGTAATAGGGTATTTTCAATACTTATTAGCATATTTATTCACTAACAAATAATTGATCGAAAAAAAGCAATTTTCTTTTGAAAATTATCTCTAAAATCTGTTTTACGCCATCCTTCATTGATAATTTTATCCCAATACATGCAGCTTTATAAAATATTATTAGTAAACCTATGAACTACAAAGAAAAAAAAACGCAAAATAAGATTGTAGACGTATCAAAATATCTTTGGAGAAACTTAGTTATATATAATTGATGGTAATCCTCATCCTTCAAGAATATTTAACGTCTTTCAAAACTAATCCATCGAATTTCGTTCCAAGTGAACCACATTTAGTATCCTCTAATTAATTACTTAAGTTTTCTCACTTAACTATTATAAGGATTTTATATATACATATAGGTTAATAGGAAAAGACGTACTATTTGATAAAACAGAGTTTAAAGCATCTTGTTATAGTTAAGCATATTCTAACATGTCTCGGCACCCGTTGCTCTATTTTAACAATAATCTGGTACAATTCTACGAAATAGAAAAATCTTTAAAAATGATGCGAATAAAAAAATAGGTTTTTCAAACTTTCTGCAATTCTTTATGGTCCCTAATATATATATATTTACTGTACACTTCATTTCTTTAGTTAGTTAAATTTGTAGAATAGTCTCAAAGCATTCAGTTTGAAGCATATAAATGAATATTGTTCCTTTTTAATTTATTTAATTCTAGAAACTAAAAATGTATTGTATTAAAGCGATTAAGTAATTACTTTTTCATGAATAAATTTTTAAGTCTCGATTTATGCAAAAATAGTGTACAAGAGGAATGGATTTCTCCCTA
>BMAO01010677.1:0-21475 GCA_019973975.1 Trichonephila clavata
TTTTTTGTGGTTTTTAGATTTGTTTAGTACATTTTAAGAAAAGTATGCTTAAATTAAGAAGAGAGAAAGAAATGTTTATATATATTATACTAAAATAGGAATTTTTAAAAAAAAATTACATAAATGGAGCTCATTTTGTACAAAAAATTTATGAACAAATTTTCAGTTTTGATGTGTTGCTTTTCTATTCATTTTTGAAATAACTTTCAAGATAAGAGGCATTTTAATTTTTACAAAACTAGAGCACTTTATCTTAGTTATATGATATTGCTTAAAAAAAACAGTGATTATATTAACATAAAGGACTGTAATTTTTCAAATAAAACAGTGATTGATAAATCTGAAGGTTAAAACACTTTTACACGGAACATACACAAAAAATTTCAGTTAATTATTTTCAAGACTATTTTAGCAATCGCTGTCCCCATTTGAGCGTTTTCAAAAGAAGGAAAAAAAAAAAAAAAATTCTGGAGTAAAACGCATTTTGAAGCTGCTTAAAAAGTCGTGGCATCTGCTTTTACTAAAACACTTGTAGTTTTTGCTCTGGTGAACGGAAAATAATAAACTTGGTATTTTTATAAAGCTAGTAAAGGCCTGTAAAATAAAATCATAAAATTTTTTTGTCAATTTTTGGTAAAATTAACAATTTTTAGGGTAGTCGGATGCTTTAATTTTGAATAAACCGGCAAAGAGGCTTTCGCATAGCACGTCTATGTAAGATGACGTCAGTGGAAAAATCAGTGTAATTTTGTGGTCACAGTACCTAATGATGTGATTAGGGTTTCTGATTTCCCGGGTTTTTCCATTCCCGGGAATGTCCGGAAAATCCCGGGAATGTAATTGTCGTTCCCGGAATTCCCGAAAATACATCAAGTTTTCAAAAAATTTAAAAACAAGTTATTTTTAAATAAAATCAATAACAATTATGTAATATAAGGATATATATAAATTCCAAAATTAGTACTTATTTTTATAATGAGCTAAAAAGAGTACAGAAACTATATAATAAATTGATTATTCATTTTTAAAACAGGATTTCAAAAAGCATAAGTAATTTATACTTTTGTCACTAAGCCATTGAAAAAATGCTACAATTAAAGATTTTGTAAATTAAAGATCTGGGGGGGGGGATCACATTTGAAAAATAATTACTAAAATTAATGTTCCCTTACTGACTCACATGCGTTTGAAAATTAACGAGTCAAAGCTGAATCAATTATTTCTCTAATGTTGCTACTAAGAGATAAATATTAATAAATACTCGAAAACTCATTTGCTATTGAAATACCGATTATGTACGTTAAAAATATTAATTATTGTATTTAAGATATTTTATTTGTATAAACGATTTCTTGTTTATGGAATTACTATATTATTGTTACATAAATATAAAAAAATATTAATATAAGAATCTCACTCGAAAGTTAGGTTTAGAAAAATAATAAATAAGAAAAATTGCGAGATTGCTTATAAAAATATTCTCCCCCAAACAGTCTGTGGGTTCATTTCCTTCTTCAAATGGCTGATTCAATTAAATAACTCATAATAAATCCAAGTGCCCGAAAATTTAAAAAAAAAAGATTAAATAAATAATAGTTTTAAGTATTAGTGCTTACGTTATCCACATAAGTCAAGATCTTGGAACTTCGATCAGATAGTAATGGTTGGCTATGAAATGCGATTGCCTTAAAAACCCAATACTTCTTTTTAACGAAGCTCGATACACAGATAGACAGTATCTGGACAGATTTCCATGGTTAGCTGTAAAAATTCTCACCAATCCAACGAAAGCGTTAATCTTTCTTTCTCATATTACACTCTTACCTCACAGTTGGAATAACGAACATTATTTCGTCCAGGAAGTTAGGGGTTAACGATCGCAAATTGCCTCAGTAGGGTCAGCTAACGATGTCCGAGGTTGAAATCTACAGTCAAGTAAAAAATAGCTACCTCATAGATAATTGAAGCTCCGTGTGATTCCCGGGAACGAAGTATAATTCCCGGGAATAGAAAAAGTACAGAAATCTTATAATTTCCCGGGAAAGAAACTAGATGTGATGCGGAGTGTCAATTTTCCCTATTTTCCAAAGTATGCTAGTCATCACCTAACTAAATGATATATTTTTTTTGAAAAATATTTCCCCCAGAATTGATATGACTCCTCCTTACACCCCATGCCCACTTGACGTTGAGTTTCGGAGCACCTTGTGTATATGGCGAAATCTGTAGCTGGATTTTTTAAAATCAGCAACACATGTGTATTGTTAAGGCGAGCCACCCAGAAAACAAAAATTGAAACGGATAATTTTCATTTCCTGATAGTGCCAATCTATTTGAGACAATAGTGTCAAGAATAGAGCTGATTTGTATTTCAAATAATTTTTCAGGTGTCAAGTTACTTCTTTCACACACACACATCTGGTATTCATCTATTTCTCTATTACCTTAATTCTTTTCCGGTTATTACGAAATCCTTTGTCCTTTTCACATTTATTTCTTCAGCTAAATTTTGTACTTCCTTGACTTTATTTAAAGAATACTTCAAAGCTCTCTTTTATTTTGCTACATAATCTAGCAATTATACTTTGCTTCACAATCTATTGACAGATCTTTTCAATGTAATGGTTTATTTGTTCTATCGTTGCATTGTAGAATTTTAATCCACATTGGAAAAGTACAGAATAAAGGAATTTGCAAAATCAAACTTTTTACCGGGGCTTCGAACTGTTTTTGTAATTTATTCTTTCCGGTTCAATTAAATATATATATATATCTTTTCAGTTCCGGTTTTCTTCCAACGGTTCAGTTCCAAATGAATTTTATTTTATGTATATTCTTAATGCTAAAAATATAATTCTATCATAAACAAAAAATGCAATTCTATCAAACTTTAGAAGATTTTGTTTTTTTAATTGGTACACTATGTGAATCAATACTATTGTTGTTGCTAATGCCGCCTGTGTCTGATATAATCAGATCGAGGCCCACGAAATTCACCGTGGCCAAAGGGCTAGATGTACGCCTGTCGTTATCCGAAGCTTTGAACACCATTCAGGTGGCAGTACGGGTTGACTCGGTGCCACCCCAATTTTGAGGGAGAACACCCTGGAAGTGCTCAGGGTCTCCCACCCCCTTCCACCAACCACACCAGTGTACTTGTGGCTCGACGGATTTAGAATACCCCCACGCCGCGAAGGCACTATACATTTGCAGACTTCCATGCCTTCTCCGGGATTCGAATCCAGGCCCTACGGCACAGCAGTCAGCGTCATCGGATGGGCAACATCAATACAATTAACCAGCATGTACGATACGAGCGATGAGCAAAGAACGGCAAGCATTGCATTGTTATCCATGATCAAATTCGCATTTGACGATTAGTTTCATGATTCTGGTTTGCCTATCTAAACAAGGGGTGGCCAACCTTTTTGGGAAGAGTGCCACTATCTGATAAAAACATTATGCGTGCCACTTCCAACTTTTCTTACAAAAAAATATTGAAAAAAATGTTACTTATTAACTTATAATTAGATTCTTAAGACAATTGCACATTTTTTTAAATGAAAGTCTTAGCGGAAATTTATGAATAATATAATAAATAAGATAAAAATACAAACTTAGGCTTTTAGTTCCAAAATTGATCCAAAAAAAAAACATTTGTTCATACACACACTCACAAAAAGATATATACTACCAACAAGGGTAGAAGATATGCAATTTTCCCTGTAATCTTAAATTATTTCAATGTTCATTTAATATCGGTAAGAAAAGCTAAATCCCATAGCCAATCTTCATTCTTGAGGTAACAAGCACTCATTGGGTAGTTCATTGTTTTCTTCCAGAGATTTAAAAAAAAAAGAAACACGTTTCCTCAAATTCCAAAATGTCCCGAAATCACTTCCCAGCGCACACAACATTGAAGGAGTGTTCTCTAGATGAGATAATTTTCTATTGTAACTCAATTAAGTTTATTTAAAGTAAATTTGGAAGGGGGGGAGTGTCTAAAACAACTGTATTTGAATAAAATTGTAAAAAAAAATGTTATTTATTGTTTTTTGGAATATTTAATTCTTAAACAAGTTTTCGCGGGACACTTACACCTTCACCGTGCCGCGGGTTGGCCACCCCTGATTTAAACTGTCAAAATAAACATCCGTGGATAACCGCATGCTAAGATGCGAAAATATAATTCAGACAGATACTTTTTTTTAAAAAATCATCAAAACTTCTAGTTCATTTAACTAAATTTCATTTGTCTTCTACAAGTAGTTCAATGCAAAACTGAAACAAAAACCGTACTAGTTATTTTAAAACAGAAAATCCGGTTTTCGTTCCGACAAAATAGCTGTTTTATTCGGTTACTATTCAGTTCCGGTTCGAAGTCCTACTTTTTACATTCGATAATAACGTTTCTGGCTTCTTTTTTACGTTGGCCTTTGATGACTCCTAAAAAGAAAGCATCTTATTGAAATGATAAATATTTTTCATATTTTGCCTAGATAGCCAAAACCTTCAGAATGTTTTATTTATGTCTAACCAGGTGGCGGCGCAGTGTTCGATGGGATAGTGTCTGCTTTTTTTTAAAGTTGGTATCGTTTTACTTGTTAGTCGTCTGGGGGGATGAAAAAGTTTGATTATGTGTAAAAATTACATTTCGCTTCTTTTAATTGTGTTGTTGGCTTCTGCCCCTCCGTTTTAACCGCTTCCCTTACAAATTTTTTTGAAAAAAATTGCAAAATATCATCACATTTTTTAATTTTATTATTAACTAGCTGTTACCCGCCCGCTTCGCTGGGTATTTCATGATGTTTTATAAATTTTTACTGCTTATATATATGTATAAATTATTGATATCTTAGTCCTAGCATTAAGAATTCGATTGAATTGAAAAATATACTTATACCTGTAACTGTCACCTGTTGATAAAAAAAAAAAGAAGAGCAGAACTCATCTAATTTGTATTTTCTAAAAATCTCTAAAATTGAAGCATAGAATGATGTTTGCTCTTTCGTAACTCAAAAACCAAGTGGATTCCCGCAAAACCGATTTCCGGTGGATCTCTACTCCGTAAATTGAACATGCAAGCCAAATTTCAAGTCTAAATCTAACAGAAAAAAAGCAAAAGTTTTACTATAAATATCCTCGTAATCCCGTTGAGAGCCGTTTTCCAAAATTACCGCTCTTAGCGGATTTCAATTCAACAAAAGAAAAATGCAAACCAAATTTCATTATTATAGTCCTTGTAGCTCGAAAAAAGTAATTTTTTTTGTCAATACTTCCCAGTAACCCCCTGCAACCCCCCAGAACTTGATTTGCTTAAAATACATTCTTAGTGGATCCCTATTCAACAAAAGAAACATGCTTAACAAATTTCAAGTATATGGGTCTAACAATTAAAAACAGGAATTTTTTTCTGTAACTCCTCTTGACCCCTCGCAACCCTCCTTAGGGGTCAATTTTCGTTTTACTCTTTGTTAGAGGAACTCTATTCCATGAAAGGAACATGCCTACCAATTTTCAAGCAGGATGATCAAGTAGTTTAAAAATGGAAATATTTATCGATTACGCCTCTTAATCTCCCGAAATTAAACTTGGTAGTTGATATTCGCGAAACCCATTTTGTAGCGGTTCTCTACTTTACGAAAGGAATCTGCTTATCAAATTTCAAGTCTAACAGTTTAAATATGGGGATTATTGTCTATAACGCCACTTGAACCCCCGCAACGCCACTTCTGGGTCTGTTTTCACAAAACCCATTTTGTAGGGGAATTGCACTCTATGAAAGGAATCTGCTTAGCAAAATTTGAAGACTGTGCGTCCAATTAATTAAAAATGCAAAAAAATTATCAATAACGCCCCTTGAACCCCCGCAACACCACCTAGGGGTCGATTTTCACAAAACACATTTTGCATTGTATTTCTATCCTATGAGAGGAATCTGCTAACCAAATTTCAAGACTGTGAGTCTAATAGTTTAAAAAAAGAAATAATTATTTATATCTGCCCTTAACCCCCCGCAACACTCCTTGGGGGTCAATTTTCCCAAAACCTATTTTGTAGCGGATATTTACTCCAGGAAAGAAACTTACCTACCAATTTTCAAGCAGGTAGGTGAAGTAGTTTAAAAACGGATATATTTATCTATTACGCCCCTTAATCCCCCGCAACACCACTTAGAAGTCTGTTTTCACAAAACCCGTTTTGTAACTGATCATTATTCTACGAAAGGAATCTATATATCAAATTTAAAGATAGTGCGTCAAATAGTTTAAAAATGGAAATAATTATCTATAACGCCCCCTAAGCCCCTGCAACACCACTTGGGGGTCGATTTTCAGCAAACTCATTTTGTAGTGCATCTTTACTCTCTGAAAGGAATCCGCTTACCCAATTTCAAGATTGTACATCAAGTAGTTTAAACATGGAAACAATTATTATTAAAGCCCTTAATCCCCCGTAACGCCCCTTGCTTTTCGAATTTCGGAAAATCCTTTCTTAGCTGATGTCTACTCTATCAAAGGAACATGTCTACCAAATTTCAAGTCTGTAGGTTGAATAGTTCCAGAGATTTCGTGATTAGTCAGTCAGTCAGTGAGTGAGTCGCTTTTCTCCTTTATATATATAGATTACAAAGAAATGAAACAAAACAAAATATGGAGGTTTTAAGTTGAATTTTTAATTTTTTACAGGTGTAAAAGCATTTTGCTTTGATATAAGTACACTATCCCGAGTTATCTCGGGCAAATGGAAAAAAGTTAAATATTAGTCTTTGTACGATACTTTTTGCAACAAGGGACAACACAAAGTGATACCTGACATTCTATACACTGGTATCTGGTCTCTTTTCTTACTGGCTTACCTGTGGAAACTTTTGTAGGAGCACAGAGTACACTGTCTTAATAAGGGTACAATCTTCTTCAATAAAGCTACATGCAAAATAATCGCTTCCACTATTTTCAATGTCCACCTCTTCAAAATCACTATCGGAAAAATCATCGCTTTCGCTATGTTGCATCATCACCATTGTTTTACTTTTTTTCAAATCTACTGTCCTTCTTTATCTATACAAATAAATAAAATTGAAGTGCCTGTTTGTAATTTCAAATTAGCAGCTTTTTACTAAAAGGCATTTAAAGGTATATACAGTACTTGTATCAAAAAATAAATTTTTAAAATTTTTTTTGGTCTGTCTGTTTGTTCCGGCTAATCTCGGGAATTTCTGGTTCGATTTTAAAAATTCTTTCACCAATGGAAAGCTACATTATCAGGGAGTAACATAAGATATATTTTATCTCCATATTCCCACGGGAACGGGAGCTATGCGGGTAAAACGTTGACGTTGCTTACTTCCCGCCAAGTTGGCGCAAAATTATGCATTTGTTCAATAATGGAAATTTTAATAAAAATTTTCTCACATTTGTAACAAACAACTGAAACATAGTGTAATTTAGCATCTTTACAAAAAGCAATTTTTTAAATGGTTTTTTATTAAACGTCTAACGTTTATTACGTTACGTTTGTTAAATGTCAAACTCAAACTTTGAGAAATATCGCCAAGTTGGCTAAGAAGTTCTCTATTCCGACAATCCCAGATATTTTAATGCAAATTTTCTCCCACTTTTTAAAGAGGGAAACGAAATAAAGTTTTAGCCAATTGCACGCGTGATTTTAAAAATTCTATGGTAATATTAATTGATAGTTTCATGAAAAGTTTTGATTTTTCGAATATTTATTACTTTGAATTTGGAGAGACAAGTATGGAACATAGTAGATGAAAAAGAGATTGAGCCAAAATTAGATGTATCAACAGATGCCGAAGCAGTAAAGGAAGTTAAGAATTTTAAGGCCCGTAAGCAAATAGCGATGTCTATAATCTATTTGAACATAGAAAGTGTCAAGGTCACGCGGTGAATTTATTATATTACTCATTGGTGACGTAATGATGTAATGGTTTAAACGAGCTGCTTGTGTATCTTGTCTTTGGCAAGGAGCCAAAAGAATGTAGTAGATAGATTTCTCTCGAATAAAATGGTGAATTGATGTTGCTCTGATGAGTTTAGTTTTTCCTTTAGTATGAATTGGGTTCACGGCTGACATTTGTGCGAGAAAACCGAAATGGATTTCGAATCGTTTCGAAGATTAAGGATTTAAAACTGTTTTGAAGATTGAGGATTTCGAATTGGTTCAAGAATAAGAATTGCGAACTGTTGTGAAGCTTGGCGACGTCGAAACTGTTTGAAGATTGTGAATTCCAGTTATATCCAACGGTTGATAAAATGGCGTTTTTAGGAAGAGCTATATCCAACGGTTGGTAAAATGGCGTTTTTAGGAAGAGCTTTGAAGGTAGATTTGAAGTGTTTGGCGGAAGAATTAGGAGAAACTGTAACGGAAGAAATGAAAGTTTCTGCTTTAAAAAATATGATATTAGCAAGTGAAGAGTATGAAGAGTCGTTCGCGAAAGATTTACTGCACAGAATAGTAAGTGAAAGAGAAGCAATAAAGTGCCAAGAAAGAGAAAATGAAATAAAGCGTCAAGAAAGAGAAGATGAAATTAAGCGTCAAGAAAGAGAAGATGAAATTAAGCGTCAAGAAAGAGAATATGAATTAGAAAAGTTGAGAATAGAAGCTTCGATAAGGAATAATGGTTTTAGGAGAGAGATGGACTCTCAGAATGAAGGAATACAAGAACACGTACCAGTTGGATTGCAAAAATTAATGCGTACTTTTGACCCTAAAGAAGGTGATATAAGTTTTTACTTAATACTGTTTGAAAGACAAGCAAGAAGAGTTCATATTAAAGAAGAAGACTGGGTTACGAATCTTGTTGGACTATTGCCTTTAGAAATGGCGAATTTGATTGCTAGGGAACCTGAGGAAAAGGCAAATGACTATGAGCATATAAAAAGTATGTTATTAAAAGATTTAAATTGAGCCCAGAAGCATTTAAAATAAAATTTAAGAGGCATTGTAAATCGACCGAGTACACTTGGCGAGATTTTGGATTTGAGTTGGCGAACTATTTTAATGAGTGGATTTCGGGACTAAATATCTACGATTTTGACAGTCTGAAACAACTTTTCATTGTAGAACAGATGAAGGAACAAGTATCCAGGGATATACAACAACATTTTATTGATGATTGGGGTAGAATTGTAACAGTTGACGATCTTGCTGAGAAGTTAGATGATTATGAAAACGCAAGGCAATATAATCAGGCCACTAAAGCTACTTCTTCTCAACCGTATAGAAATTCCTATCGGGAAAAGCCTGGCACGTTCAATAGAAGATGTTATACATTGAGTGTGAAGGATATAGACAAGAATCTAACAACCGCAGTGGATACGATAAGCGAAATTCTTTCCAAAAACCAGTTACATATTTCAATTGTGGGCGAGTAGGACATTTTGCGAGATTTTGCAGGGATAAGAAAGATGGGAGAGAAAAGACCGAGGGTAAAGTTGCTGAGGTAAAGGTATCTGAAGTGCAAGTGACAGAAGTCAAAGTAGTTGAGGATGAAAGCAAAGTAGTCACAGCGAGATTCAATGGCGAAGTTTTAATGGAAAATAAGAAATGCAGCGCAGTTCATTTAAAAATGTCTGATCTTAAAATAGTAAAAATTTCTTATGGTGGAGTAGAATATGAAGCTGTAGTAGATTCAGGTGCACAAATTAGCGTGTTTAAAAGCAGTGTAGTAGAGAAGGAAGTCGATTACAAAGGATATATAATGTTGCAACCTGCATTTGGTGATTGTTTAAAGACTGAACTAAAAGAAGTGGACATTGGTTTGGTAACGAACGGGTATATTACGCCGGTAATTAAAACGGTGGTGGCAACTGTGGACAGACTGAACGCTGGTATATTATTAGATACTGAAACTTATGAAGCATTATTAGAACAAGAGAGAATATACAATCCCAGATTTACAGCCGCTGTAAACTTAAGATCAGATTCCCCCAAAAAATTGTTTGATGAAAGTGTAAATACTGAGGAGGAAGAACAGGAGACAACAATAACAGAATATGATGAGGAGAATGAAAATAACACCGAGAAATTCAAGAAACAGCAAAAGAGTTGCGATACTCTTAAAGAAGCATGGAATTTTGCTAAGCGAAAAAAAGGAGGATATGTGATAGAAAACGATATCCTGTACCATGAAGAGCTGTTGTGCGGAAATAGGATAAAACAGTTAGTGATTCCCGAAATTAGGAAGAGGAAGATACTAGAAATTGCACATGAATCAGTGTTCGGAGCACATCTAGGAGCTCATAAAACAATTCAGAGAATCAAGTTTTTATCTTATTAGCCAGGAATGGTGAAGGAGATTAAAGCATATTGTAGTTCTTGTCATGGTTGTCAGTGCAGAAAAGTAATTCGTTCGGTTGACAAAATTCCAATAATACCTGTATCTTGTCCTGAATTGCCATTCCAAGTGGTAAACGTTGATCTAATTGGTCCTGTAGATCCAGTATCGTCACAGGGACATAGATATATACTTTGTTTGATGGATCAGCATTCTAGAAGGCCGGAAGCAGTCCCGCTCAAGTCACTAACGGCTAAGAGTACATGTGAAGCACTGCTCGAAATATTCAGTAGAACAGGCATTCCAGAAGTGATTGTAATGGACAATGCGACAAATTTTACTGCAAGTTTAACGCAAGAGTTTTTGAAGATTTTAGGAGCTTGCCCACGTTTTTTGACACCATACCATCCAGAAGGAAACGGGTTAGTTGAGAGATGGAACCAGACTCTCAAGAACATGTTGCATCACATTATTAGAGAGGAAGGAAGAAGTTGTCATAGGCATATACCGTTTTTACTATGGGCTTATCGGGAAGTTCCAAATGCAACTGCCGGTATACCACCTTTTCTGCTAATGTATGGAAGGGAGCCGAAAGGTCCGTTGTCTATATTGAAGTCAATTTGGACTGGAAGCACGTTATTACCTCTGAATATGAAGGGATCAGTAGAGAGTTATTTGAAAAAATTAAAAGAAAAGTTAGAAGTATCAACCCGCGAGGCAAAGTTAACAAGTGATGTGCAACAAGGTAACTACGCTAAGTATTATAACAGGCAAAAGAAACATCGAGAATTTGCACCAGGAGATCAAGTACTTGTTTTGATACCTGATTCAACGAATAAACTATATTCTAGATGGACAGGGCCAGTTAAAGTTGTTAAAAGAGTGAAAGCAAATTCATATTATTTGCGGATGTCTGAAGGTAACTTAAGATTACTGCATGTTAACAAGATTAGAGAATACAAAGCGAGAGTTCAAACGGTTGGAGTTGTTTATGATATCGATGATGAATTTGGTGAGATATATGAAACGCCAACAGTTCCTGCTGCTGAGAAGAATGATGAAGCATTGGACATAGTGAAGTTGGATTACTTATCTAAGAAGCAACAAAATCAACTAAAAGATCTTTTACATCGACACAGAAGGTTGTTTTCTGGAAAAATAAAAAGAGCTAAAGTTGGTGAACACGTGATAAAACTGAAGTCTGAGGAGGAATCGATGAAACCCAAAACTTATAAGATACCGGAAAACTTAAAGAGGAAAGTAGACGCACAGATAGACGAATTGTTAGAGTTAGGTCTGATTGAACCTGTTGTAAGTGAAATAGCACACCCAGTAGTATGTGTTCATAAAAAGGATGGAACACTTAGGTTATGCATAGATTTCAGAAGTTTGAATGCTCTTACCGTACCGGACGCATATCCAATGCAGAATATGATGGAGTTGAATTTCTTAGTAGGGAAGAAAAAATTTATTACTGTTCTAGATATGTTGAAAGGATATTGGTCTATACCAATGGAAGACAGCAGCAAACATTTAACAGCGTTCCGTACTCATCGAGGACAGTATCAGTGGAATGTATTACCATTTGGGTTAAGAAACGCTGCTGCAACCTACCAAAGAGCCATGTCTAAAGTGGTCCAAACTATATCTGGCTTTGCATGCGCGTATATCGACGATTTAGCCGTATTCTCTGATACATGGGAAGAACATTTAGATCATCTGGAAGAAGTTTTCAAAAGATTGGAGCATTTTAACTTCTCAGTGAATTTAGGAAAGTGTGAGTTTGCAAGACGACAAGTTAAATACTTAGGACAGGTCATTGGTTCAGGTAGACATTCACCGGATAAAGAAAGAATAAAAGCGATTCAGAACTTAGAGGCACCAACGACCAAGAAGCAACTGAGAAGTGCATTAGGATTATGCAATTTTTATAGACAGTATATTCCAAACTTTGCTAAAATTGCTCTACCATTGACGGAGCTCACGAAAAAGAAAGTCCCTAATGAGATTCCATGGAGCAAGGAGGCTGAAAATGCTTTCAAGGAGTTGAAGACAGCACTATGTGTAATTACAGAGTTGCAAGTCCCAGACATAGGTAAACCGTACTACTTGCATACGGATGCATCTCAGACGGCGGTCGGATGTTGTCTTGGTCAGTCGGATGGAGAAGACAACATTCATCCCATAGCTTTCGGGAGCCAGAAACTGAATCCAAGCCAACAAAGGTGGTCAACAATTGAGAGGGAAGCGTATGCTATTATTTGGGCTCTGAAAAGATTTGAAACTTTACTGTGCGGAGCAAAGATATTCTTACTAACCGATCATAATCCCCTAGTGTTTCTTACTAGTGCTGCATCCCAATGTCCGAGATTACAGCGGTGGGCGTTGGCAATTCAACGCCATGACATTGAAGCAAGTCACATAAAAGGATCAAAACTAGTTAATGCAGATGCGCTATCCAGACTGTAAGTGTAAACCGTAGTTAAATAAGAACTTTTAGAAGATTTAAGAATAATTGAACTTTAAAACATTTCTTTTTGCTTTATTTTTAGATGATTAAGTTAAGTAGTATATTTGTGTAAAATTTAATGTGTTGGTTTTTTATGTAGTGTATAATCTTAAGATAGTGCTTAAGCAGTGTTTTTTGTGTGGGTGTAACGTGTGACCCTTAGGTTGTTTTAGCCATATTTGATCTTCGGATCTAATATGACTCTCGGGGGGGAAGGTGTCAGGGTCACGCGGTGAATTTATTATATTACTCATTGGTGACGTAATGATGTAATGGTTTAAACGAGCTGCTTGTGTATCTTGTCTTTGGCAAGGAGCCAAAAGAATGTAGTAGATAGATTTCTCTCGAATAAAATGATGAATTGATGTTGCTCTGATGAGTTTAGTTTTTCCTTTAGTATGAATTGGGTTCACGGCTGACAGAAGGATAGTAGAAAGAATTGATGATCCAGTTGAAGCTTGGAAAGTCCTCAAAACTTATTATCAACCAGATTCTAAAGCCCACCACATGGAGGTATATTCTTCACTGATGAATTGCCATATATTATCTGAAGAGTCCATTAGCCTATTTTCAACAAGATTACTGAGAATATACGAACAATTACGAGATTTAGATGAAGATTTTAGTGAAAGATATGTCACTTTCCAATTACTAAGATATCTGCCACCTCAATTCGACTCCATAGTCCAAACCATCCTTCGATTAGACGATGTGAAGTTTGTCTATAAAGATGTTGTTTCCGAATTAGTAGCTGAAGAAGCAAGACTGAAATTGAGAAATATGGACTTGAATAATGAAATTGCTGCCCAGTCTACCAGAATGGAGTCAAAGAAAAGGAGCATAAAGACTTGTTATCAGTGCAAGAGTCCAGATCACCTGAAAAAGAACTGTCCGGAGCTGACGTCGAGACAGACTACAATGAACAATTCCTACAGATCACCGAGACGCCATTTCACTCCTAGGAATGTTAAAGGATCCTATCAACATGGAAAAAGATGCCAGTCACCTACCAGACAGAGACAATCCTGGAACAACCACAGATGTAGCAACCAGACTCCTAATCAACGTAATAACTTCCACCACAGAGACGTAAGTCCTGAGACAGGTAAATACTCTAATTTTATAACTACTAGTCTAAACATTGTGGATGAGAGTGCTGACTGGGTTTTTGATACAGCAGCCTCTCACCATTTTTGTAGAAATAGAGATTATTTTGATGAGTTCTACCCTACTACAAATGAAGAAATGTCTGTTGCCATTGAAGGTGTAAATACTCCCATTGAGGGGAGAGGAACTGTTAACTTAAAATTTGGTTCAATGACTATAATTTTAACTAATGTAATATATTCTCCTAAATTGAGAAGAAATCTTATATCTGGTCCTCAATTGGATAAAAAGGGTATATCTTTCTGTAATTGTAGAGGTAGAGGTGAGGTGGTAAAGTTTGGAAGAAGATGGTAAATTTTATTTTCTGCATAATTAAAAAATGGTGTTTACCATCTTTACCCTAAAGTTCTTGGGCCTCGAAAGAGAATAACTTTTGAAGCATCTGCACTTATGGGTAAAAAGTTGGAATTCTGGCATAAACGACTGGCACATGTCAGTCCATCAGTAATATCACGAACAGTTAAAGAGAACGGTGCTAGAGGGCTACCTAATTTTAAAAACTTTGAGTTAAAATGTGAGCCATGCCAGCTGAACAAACAACGTAGAGTATCATTCAAGAGACAGGAAGGGATTAGATCGCGCAGACCACTTGAGTTACTTTACGGGGATGTCTGGGGACCATGTAACAAGATTGGTAGGATGGGAGAGAAATATTTTTTATCTATCATTGATGATTTTTCAAGAAAAGCAGCTGTATACCCATTAAGGGAAAAATCCGAAGTGTTTGAAGTCGTTAGACGACATATCACACGCGTTGAGAATTTCCTTGATTTAAAAGTAAAACACTTCCGGTCGGGTAACGGTAGTGAATTTGATAATAAAAGGTTTGAAACTTATTTTAGTAGTAAGGGAATACATGTGGAATTAACCAACACATATACGCCTGAACAAAACGGGGTGGCCGAACGGTACAATCAAACTGTTGCCGCTGGAGCCAGAACATTGTTAAGTGAAAGTGGAGTGAGCCACGAATTTTGGCCTGAAGCTATGCTTCATTTTACATATACTTTTAACCGTGTTTGTCATAAGGGACAAACGAAAACACCATATGAACTATTTTCAGGTAATAAACCGTCTGTAAGACATTTGAAACCATTTGGTTGCACAGCATATGTAGGAATTCCTAAACAAAAACGATCTAAGCTTGACCCCAGGGCTGTGAAAGGTCAGATAATCGGCTATGCTTTCCGAACGAGGGGTTACCGTATCTGGATTCCTGAATGGAATAAAGTTGTAGAAACTAAAAATGTTTCTTTTGAAGAGTCGATTCCATTTCAAAAGCCACACAGTGGAGCAGTGCTGGAGCCCGTGTATCTGAAGTTTGAGCCATTTGAACCATTCCCTGATGAGGATTTGAGACACGAACGCATCGTAAAGGATGCATCTGATAAGTCCTCCGTAGCTACACCTGAATCATCTGAAGATGAAACTGATGAAGACTCACCAGATACTCATAAACCAAGCACCAAAACTGTCAACTGGTTCAGGAAACTTGTTCCTAGACCAGATGGTAGCCGTACGGATGTCTACTATTACCAGGAAGGATGTACTAAAAGATTAAAGGTCAGATAATCGGCTATGCTTTCCGAACGAGGGGTTACCGTATCTGGATTCCTGAATGGAATAAAGTTGTAGAAACTAAAAATGTTTCTTTTGAAGAGTCGATTCCATTTCAAAAGCCACACAGTGGAGCAGTGCTGGAGCCCGTGTATCTGAAGTTTGAGCCATTTGAACCATTCCCTGATGAGGATTTGAGACACGAACGCATCGTAAAGGATGCATCTGATAAGTCCTCCGTAGCTACACCTGAATCATCTGAAGATGAAACTGATGAAGACTCACCAGATACTCATAAACCAAGCACCAAAACTGTCAACTGGTTCAGGAAACTTGTTCCTAGACCAGATGGTAGCCGTACGGATGTCTACTATTACCAGGAAGGATGTACTAAAAGATTAAAGGTCAGATAATCGGCTATGCTTTCCGAACGAGGGGTTACCGTATCTGGATTCCTGAATGGAATAAAGTTGTAGAAACTAAAAATGTTTCTTTTGAAGAGTCGATTCCATTTCAAAAGCCACACAGTGGAGCAGTGCTGGAGCCCGTGTATCTGAAGTTTGAGCCATTTGAACCATTCCCTGATGAGGATTTGAGACACGAACGCATCGTAAAGGATGCATCTGATAAGTCCTCCGTAGCTACACCTGAATCATCTGAAGATGAAACTGATGAAGACTCACCAGATACTCATAAACCAAGCACCAAAACTGTCAACTGGTTCAGGAAATTTGTTCCTAGACCAGATGGTAGCCGTACGGATGTCTACTATTACCAGGAAGGATGTACTAAAAGATTAAGGACTCTCAAAGACATCGAAAAATATTGCAAAGATCACAATTTAACATTTGATTCTGATATTTTTAACTTTTCACAATCCGATACGTTCCACGGGGTTATAGATGGTCGGAAGGGGGACGCAAGTTCAAGTCTTAGTCAAACATGACTATATGACCTGAAAATCCCCAAAACATATAAACAGGCTATGGAATCCGAGCAAAGAGAAGAATGGGAGAAAGCCATGTCAAGCGAAATTGAAACCATGCATAACAGGGGAGTATGACATTTAGAAAAACTACCAGAAGGTAAAAATCCCATTGGGTGCAGATGGGTTTACACTGTAAGAAGAAACGAAAATGGCGAAATAGTACGTTTCAAAGCTAGATTAGTGGCACAAGGGTTCAAGCAGGTGAAAGGAGAATCCTACGAGGAAACGTTTAGTCCCGTAGTGAATTTTGGTATAATAAGACTTATTTTCACTCTTGGTATCATACCTAGGCTGGACCCATTTACAAATGGATATTGTTGGTGCCTATCTTTATGCACCATTGAAAGAAGTAATTTATATGGAACAACCCCAGGGATTCAAAGAACAAGGCAAAGATAATTTATATTGCCGGTTAGATCGTGCTCTGTATGGACTCCACCAGGAGTGGGCGTCTGTGGTTTTACGAGTTGCACGAAGTATTGACCCATTTACATTTTAAAAAGCTTGACTGGTGTAACTGCACATATGTTTTTAACTCTGACCTTGTATTGACTTTGTTTGTTGATATTGTTTGTTTCGGACGAAATAGAATTGTAATAGAGATAAAGTGGTAAAATTTTTAAAAGGACATTTTGATTTAAAAGTACTAGGTAAAACCCAGAAGTTACTAGGGGTTGAATTTGAGGAAGAAAATGGTTGCCTAGTAATTCATCAAAAATCCTATATTGAAGAAGTGTGTGATAGGTTTAAAATTTTAAATTTCCTATTTCTTCACTCCCCATTAGTAAAGGGTGTATTTACTCTAAACTTAGTTGTCCACAGTCCGAATAAGAAATTGCGGAAATGGCTAAACTGCCTTATCGTAGTGTCTTGGGATGTTTATCTTTCATAGCAAACCGTACTCGACCAGATATTAGCTATGCTGTTAATATTTTTAGTCAATTCCAGACTAATCCTGGAATGTTACATTGGACCGGCCTATTAAAATTATTAGGTTATGTTAGTCGAGAGGCTTTAAATTGAGACTTTCTTGTTCAAAAGCTCGTCTTATTACATATTCTGATGCTGATTTTGCAGCGAACAGAGATGACCGTACTTCTTTAGGTGGTCAATTAGTGTTATTAGATAATTCTCCCATTGCTTGGAGAACCTTTAAGAAAAAAAATGTAAGTCTTTCGACCATGGAGGCGGAATTTATCGCCATGACTGAAGCTACCAAGGAATTGTTGTGGTTCGATAGAGTGTTAGGTGAATGTTTTGAGAGGAACATTATCACTGGTCAAAGAATTAAATCTATTTTACATGTTGATAATCGAGCCACTATTGATTTTGCAAGGTCACCCATTGAAAACTATCGTAGCAAACATATAGATGTCAAATTGTTTTTCGTGCGAGATTTAATCTATAAAGACATTTTTGAACTAGAATTTGTCCGTAGGTAAGGATAATTTGGCTGATATCTTCACCAAACCTCTTACAAAAACTGAACTGAGGAAGTTCATAACACTTCTTTTTACTGAAAATGAAATGTAAAATATGTATTTAATCCTTTAATGTTTGTCCTCTCTATGCTTATTTAAATATTGTAATTTCTGTAAAATCTTATATGTTACAGGTACTAAAATAGTGTGAAAGTCTGTGGCCACAGCAATTAAAAGGATAATTATATTTTTAATATATGCTTATTTAAATTGCATTATTTTTTTGTGTTAAGAGGTACCTCATAGTGTGTGTGTGTATATATATATATATATATATATATATATAATATGCTACTCTTTAATCTTATGATTAAAATTGTGAACTATGGATTCATTGAATCATTTTTTTTTAGACTTTGTACATTTAAATCTGTTTTCAGATTGTATTAGTGAAGATATGTCAAGAATTTTTTTTTTGTAAACCTGAAGATAAGGTTTTCTGTATTTACTCGTAAAAATGTTGAATTTTCTATGTATATTTGAATTTGGTAAATTCATTAATTCTGTTTTATTATCAAGGGCTATATTACGTATGAAATATTTTGTAAATGGAGCTCTTTATTTCATGTTCTATTTTTATGGTCGGATAGATAAGAGGGGGGGGGGCATTTGTTAGCACTACTTACCCTAAATATTCTTATCTTCGGCCATAATATATTTTCTTTCTCCAATATACATACTTATCTTCATTTACTTTAGCTTTTTTTAATTAATTTTAACCTTAAAAGGATATTTTATTTTGCCGCCGATAAGCGGAGTTTAAAAAAAAAAAGGTTTTCAGTTATGCAAAGTATTTTTATTCAAATATCGGGAGGAATGACGTCATACGTTGATGATGTTATTCTTACGTTAGCTGAACAGGTGTTTTAGAAAAATTCGAATAACTCTCTCTTTTTTTTTTGTGGACGGGAATAGCATCAGAGCTGCTTCGTGAAACTTGAATTGTATCAGAAAGGGAATGGGTAAATAATTATTTTATTTTGTCTTTCTTTTAACAATTAAAGAGCTACCATAATTTCTTTTATTGTAAGTAACTTTTTCTTTTTTTAAAATTACTATTTGATTTAATTATTTTTATCGTTTAGCTGAAATAAAAAGAGTTTATTTCTTAATGACGTTTGTTCCTTTTTTTGACCACTTATTGTGCACTGTGAATATGTGTTTTTCTTTTTAGCCATCTCTTACTTCAGCAAACGCTGCCCTGCCATAAATACTCTACTAATGAGTTTTAATAACTCGTTGGCGTTTTATGGGCATTTAATTTAATATACGCCAACAAAGACCCGCCTGGTAGAGCGCCTGACGCCAGTTAGATTTGTGGTGGTTCGAAGTTCTTCATTTTGTGGGATGTTAAAAGTTTGGAGGGGGGGGGATAGCTCACGTGTCATCCTCGTCATTTGACCACCGTGGTTCTAAATTAAGAGGTTAAGTTATGACACCAATAGCCCTCTCTCGTGTCGCTTCCCTGGGGAATTAACCAACATTTCCTAACCGGATGTAATACACATTTACACATATTGAGCAAGACTTATAAGAATATGTTCACTGTGACACTATTGGCTGATGAGGTAGAGCAGGGGTCAGTGGCCTACAGCGCGCGGTACAATTCTCGGTGGCACTCTGCACTATACAAATTTGTCACTTTTTGAGTGAATGGAAGTTGATAAATATATAATGGACCTAATTTGACAAACATCTTCAGAATTGTGGACATTTACGGAATTACGAAAAAATTTGCAAGAAAACTAAAGATAAATTTACAGCTATTTTGTTCGTTATTGACTATTTTGTTAATTAATTATTCAAAAAGTTGAGCTGTAGTAAAGAACTAGGTTCACATTTAAATTTTTATTTACCTTGTAGTTTAAGTAAAATAAAGGAAAATACTTATCTATTTTATGTTGTTTATTTTTTTATTTTAATAAATATGTTTATATATATGTGTATATATATATGTAGGATATCCCATAGAACTTTTTTTTTTTTTTTGTTTTTGTGAAAGGTTAGATCATTTCTTTGCAGAGGACGGCAATGTTAGTCAAAAAAGCATTCCATAGCAACGCCATCTAGCATGCTTATTAAAAAGCTGAATCGTTTTGGTTTTATCAGAGGCCCTTTAACTATAGACTAGTAAGCATCGTATCAGCGCGTCCGCGCTCCTTTCGCCGCAACTGGCGGTAAGTCACCTACACATCCAATAATGAGATTTATTTAATCTTTAACGTCCTCCTAAAAGGAATTATCTATCCTTCCTATATAAATGTTCCTATATTTTTAAATGCGTGTATGTGTGTCTTAATTTCCTTTCTGTAAAATATTCCCCGTGTAAATACTCTCATATAGTTCATAATAAATTATTTAGTTTCTTTAATCTATATTGTCTAATCTATTTCTCAAAGTTAACCCGTACATCCTAAAAAACCCCTAGACAAGACACCCCGCCAAATAAAAATCCCGCAATCTGAAGAATCTAACTTTTTCGGAAGATTTCGGTTAGATTCCCACATATATGCATAACATATGTACAATTTTAATTTTTGTAGAAGAAATACGAATATTTCATGCTGTTTATTTTCCTGTTAATATCTTTAAATGAGGCAAAATTAATATATAATGAAACTGCAAGTCTATATTATTGACCTCTATTTTCTCTCTGCATGCATTATCGCAGGAATCGAATTGTTTAAAAAATATCCTACTATGTGGCACTTGAAACTTATTGGTAGATTGGTTTGGCACGCCACAGCTAAAACTTGCCGACCCCTGAGGGTAGAGTGTATGAGTGAATTGTTTTTGATTGAGGACTGCTGGTGGATCCCAGAAAACCTTTTAATTAATCTTGTTCATATATGTTAGTATTTGAAGCGAAGTGTCGATATTGATTTAAAGCAGGTTAGAATTTTAATGAACGAACGCGAAAATATCGGGGACAAATAAGATAATCTAGAAGATTTTTGTTTGCAAGAAAATAACTTGCAAAGTCATTGTCAAAGTATTTTATTTGCAAATAATATGCTTATGTATTAGATAGTAGCATTTTTTTTGTGTCGTTTTAATAGACAACTACGTCCTCATTGTGTTGTACATTAATAAGCCTTTTTTTTTCCAAATCATAGTTTTTATATTCATATTTCGAAAGTAGAGGAAGGTTAAACCTTTTTCATCTTTTCATCATTCATATTATAATCGCACCTTTTTCTAAAGCGTTTATGTTCGTAAAAATTTTTCCTTAAGCATATTTGATTTATTTATGAAAAGAACTTATGTATTAAGGCAGCTATGTTTTAGAGGGAGGCTAATACGTCCTCATGCAGATATTTTTTAAAAAAAAAAATCGACGTGCTTGCCTATTTTTATTATTAAATTCAAATTTTATTCTGTCACTTCCTCCCCTCCCCAAGCGCTTTTTATATAAGTCAGGTTTTATAATATTCACCATAAACTAACATTTCATTTTTTAAAATTAATTTTTT
>BMAO01010678.1:0-18775 GCA_019973975.1 Trichonephila clavata
TGCTTTTCAACGTAATCCAAACTGCGCATCTTGCGATGAATTGGTTCAAAATAGCTTTCGCCACTTAAAGATACAATTCATCTTAATTTATATTTAACTCCAAAAAGTCAGGGATAAGTTTTTGAGACGATGGTCAGTTGCCTGCAAACGTCACGATAACTAGACATGCATGATTGAAACTCTTTTTGTGTGGAATTTCAAACTCCTTTCGCGGAATCGGTATATATTTTAAGAAAATGTTGTTGTTTTTTCAATTTTTTGGAAAACTGGATCTCTGCAACTATTTTATCCGGTTCTTGTCCTTCTTCATAATCTATCTAGTTAAAGATAATGTCACTCTCATCTATAGTTTCACCCTCAATCAGGAGCGTCGAGCGAAAGCAATTTAACGCACATTGTGAGGAAATTGTTTATAACAAACGAATAGAGCGCCTTGAAGTGTAAATACTGTACATTGAGATAAAAAAAATTCCATTGATTCCAATGGCGTTGAAATTCATATACCTCATGAGAAAAGATCACACACAAAAAATCGAACAAAAATAAAACCGCACAAAAGCAGGTTTTGCTGTATTTAAAACGTATGCATCTTTATCTAAATTTGCTTTTGAAAAGACCCAGTATAAATGGAAGCCATTCACTTTATATTGATTTAAACGATTACAAAATACCAGTTCACATGGTAAACTTACTAGATGTAATAAACCTGCATATCTCTTCTGAGAGTAAAAAACAAAATCCATGAAGTCCAGGATATGCAATCCAACAGATCAACTGACATCCACCGTACTTCTATCGTCTCCTCTGAATTTAGAGCCCACGTGCGTTTTTTCACGATCTTTACCCTCTTAACGTGACTTGTGACCCCATGTCCTACGATAAGTTTTCCTCCTTTTGATGTCTTCTATATCAGCTCTCCAAATTTGTATGTCGAATTTTGGAACACCCTGTATAATAAAAAAAAATGCGGATCAGATGTTCATTGTCTAGTTTCTTGCATTTTACCTCTTTTTTCATTCCAATTTGAGCCATTATTGTATAAAAAGATGAAATGAATATGAAATTCCATATCCATGAAATTTTCTATAAATTCAGAAAAAAGGAAATCAGTGTTTTTCAAAAAACGATCAATACCCTCCAAGAACTCTGCATTTCTAAATTAGATATTCTTCAATGGATCCCGCTCCTCCAATGATTTATGAAAGTCATAAAATAGACATCTATATACGTAAGAACTGCCTTTCCAAAACAAAGATCTTCCAGATATCATAGTGCAAAATATGTTTATTGAATATACCAAACAAATTTTAATAACAGTATCATTGTAGTAACAAGTAAGGGGGCAGCTCAGGTATCATCCTCTTCACTTGACCTTGATCCCTAAGAAAAATGGACTACAGAATTTTTTACTGGGAGAGATAAATTTAATTTTTACTGCTAAAGCTGTAGCTAATGTGGACTGCGTTACAGAATTGAGTTACATAAGCAGAAAATAACGTTATCCTGATTAACAGTTTATATAGGCTCTAAAAAGTCTCCAAAATATTACTAGAAAATTAAATACTGTAATTTTAAATTTAGTTTCTACTTTGCAAGCGCTTCATATAGTTCAATCAATAAAATTCATTTTGGAGAGCTCAAACGTCCTCCCGTTGGTGTGGTGTGGTAGTTAGGAGATGGGGTGCCAGCTCAGGTGTCGTTCTCATCACTTGACCATGTTTCAAAAGGACGAGGTCCGTCGCCAAAAGCCCTCAAGTAGCTGAACAGTGTGACGCTAATATTCACTTACTCACGCGAGTCAACTTATGCCGCAAATAACAGAAAAGGTGGACAGTCGGGAGCTAGTTTTGAGTACATATGGAACCATGCCTGGGTACCTTCACACGTGGTCAACTGGCACTGTCTGCTGCGGAGATCTCAAAACCATATTTTCCTCCTCACTAGTTGACTCAACCAAAAGAATATAGTGGAAGCTCCACTCTTCACACGTGGCTACTTGTGTCCTAATAATGCAGAAAGCTTTTTACTTCGGAATCAATCCTTGTACCGCTCAGATATTGAGCTTTGCCACGGTGCTCCCATTTCAATCAACTCTTTGTCCGAGGGTGAAAGGAATTCTCTTTCCTCTTCACACGAGAGGATTGGTGACACAGTAAATAAGATGACTGGTACAAAGTTGCCTCATATGAAACCGACCTGATCATCAAGTGCAGACAGCATTATAGTTTTTGAATCCTGATGTACATACAGAACCTGTTTTCGCATATTCTTAAAAATAAAATTACACTGCACAAGAAACTTCCGACAGCATTTAGTACACAGACGATTGATAAAACCATCTGTCTTTCTATCACTCTTGTAACTATGTCGAAGGTATAAAGATAAATCGCTCTACTTGAGAAAATAATTTATGTTCTGTTTCTTGCTGAAAAGAAGCACAGTTACTAATGTTTTTATACATTTTCCAAATCCTAGAATTTATTTTAGATAACTCACGATTTGTTGTTACATACCAAATAAAATATTTCTTTGAAAGAAATTTTTTTGTGTGTGGACTATTTTTAAGACGCACGCAAGTCCATAGCACTTAAGGCATGAACCAATTGGTCCCGGGTCGTGGGCGCTGGTATGGGTCCTTGTCTGGTTCTCGACTTGGCCTTAATAAGATCATGATCCAAATCCTTTTAATCGTCAAATATTGTTCACAGACATATTCTCCTAAAAACTGGGAATTTCGAACTATGTGTCAACTGGCAACAGTGGCAAAACTGCATTATTATGCCATGACCCTCGTCCAGGCTTACCACCAGTCACCACCATTTTGGTGAAAGGTCGCAGTCAATTTGTTCCTAAGTTTGTGAGATTGTGGATCAAGCACATTTATTTATTACATGTTATAGTTTTTGTACAACCATATGACAAAATCTATTTAAAAGGGTCACAGGTGGGTTCTAGTTTTGTAAAGGGGCCCAGGACTTCCAGATATTTTAAGATGCCACTATACACTTGGGATTCTCTTTTTGTCTTAAGTCTAATATTCATAATGGTTTTTTCAAAAAGGTAAACAAAAGTTCTTGAAGGCTATTACTAATTATTCTTCTTGAAAACCTTAATAGATTTTAAACCTTTTAAACCTTAATAGATGGTATTTGTGGAAATCACAACTCTCTGTTACCACACCATTTCTCTACCATTTCTCTACGTCCCTCTCTTTGGTGTATTTAATGCGTCAACCACAGTGAAGAGATGCATTCTTTTTCAGCTGTAGTATATTACATAAAGTAACGCTTCACGTCTCCAAAAACAATATGAAGAGGGATAGAAATATAACAGAATCGAAAGCAAGCATGCTTTCTAGTTATGAGTTATGCTGTTAGGTGGTATTAGTTTGGGGTCTCTCACGATCGTTAGTGAGCTGGTCCCAGTCTGAATGAAGTGAATTGCTTGTGGTGCTCTGTTGTGTGCATTTCTGATTCAACGCTTTGGTGATAAGGGCAATGGGCGACCCTATAAACAAAGATTGTGCGTGAAATTTTGCTTTCTGTTGGGAAAACCATTACCATTAACCGTTAACGAAACCTTTAATGGCAATGCTTTCTAAAAATCACAGATCTATGAATGTTTTTCTCGTTCAAATCTAGCAACATGTCAACTGAAGGAATGCCACCCACACCCGGGGAGTCCTTCGACAGGAAGAAATTAGGAAAGCATTACCAAAATCAAATGTGCAATCGATGAAGATCGTCGAAAGACCATTGACCAAATTTCTGAATAAACGAACGTGTCTTGGAGCACGTTCACGACAATGCTCAAGCCCGTACAGCTTTGATGGTTCGACAGTTTTTGACAAACAACAACATGATGCTTGTACCTCATCCACCCTACTCACCCAATTGGACTCCGTCTGCCTTTTTTCCCCCACAGATGAAGAGAAGTCTGAAAGGAAAACGATTTTTTTTAGTGATGTGGATAAAGTCAAAGAAAACACCTTAACGGCTTTGAACAGTATCCTGCCTCAAGAGTCCCAGAACTGTTTTAAGTAGAGACAAAAGCGTTAGGACAAGATCATCAATGGACATAAAAAATGCAAAATAAAAAAATAACAAAAATAAATTCTAGTTATTTTTGGGATCTCACCTTGTATCAGCCCTTCAAAATTAACTGCACCATATTGCCATCTCCGTTACTTTCCTATCTAAATAACTAACACATTCGTATTAATTACACACACACAAACAGTGCTTTACACCTCTTCAAAATATTTCCGAGCACCGCTTCTGCTGATAAATGACTTCTGTCCTTTTAACAGACAATTAAATGCGTCGGATTCCCGCTCTCAATTGCAGGAAAGAATACTTTTGCAACTTTTAAAGAAATATTTGTCGTGACATAAGTGATTCCAATTACTCAATTATTACTTTAATTACTTAGAACTGGGAAGAGGACTTTTTAACTTTTCTCACTTGAACCGCTCGACAGATTTCGAAGGAAATCCTTTAGCTTGTCAAGAGCCTGTTACGTAAATTCCTAGAAATAGAATTTTTCTCAGCTTCGAAAACTTCCCCGAAACTTAATAATGAAATAAAACAAGTTAAAAAGAGGACGGATTTCGTACTTTTTTACTGATAAGATTGACAGAAATTTATCTAATTAAGAAGTTTTAGTTTTTAAGTTACTCGAGAAATTTACTTTTAAATTTAAAAAAATTTATTTAAAAAAAATTATTTTTTGCACATTTTTATATTCATTTTAAATTAAATTTACATTTAGAATTAAAATTAATTTTATTTCTGCATTCACAGAAAATTTGGTGCTGAAAAAGATCTCTATAAACATAATATAATCACATATATCAGTGTGAACAGATGAATATTTTTAATTTTGATAGACTACTGGATAAAAGCGTTTTATGCCCTCAAAAAATTTTAAGATCATTTAAAAGTAATTACGTTTTCTGAAATAATAATGTATATGAATACTGATTTAAGAACATAACTATGAAAATTATTAACTAAACCTACTATAATACCTTTTGAAACTTTTTCACGTAGCTTCACTGGCGTCTAGTTTCCAACGTAAGAATCTCGTTTTAGACAATTCTAATTTTGATTTTATTCTAAACTTCCTTTTAAAAAAGATACTTGAATAAGTCCACTATGAAAAAATTGCATTTTTATATACCTTAAAGCAGTTCCTTGGTAGACCACTATTTACATAAAAAAAAAAACATTTTTCTTCTTTAGAACTAGATACTAATATAAGACTGTTCTCTGCCCCTAGAATATATTTGCAACGTTTTTAAAGTTTTTTTTACTCATTTATAAATGCAGCTTTCAGTAACCTATTTGCAATGCAAACTCGACGCCAACTGCCCTTTATTTAGGGTCAGGTTGTATATTTATTTCTGTTACTGTGGAAATTCATCACTTCTTAAGTTCGATTTCTAATGGAAAATAACGAGTAAGAAACTTCGGCCGATGATTAAAAAAAATGAGATAGGATTGGAATTTGAAAGTTATATTATCTCTTCTAAGAAAGTACTAGCTCTGTTTACTTTTATTCCCGAATATGTAAGGAAGGAAATATAAAATTTAAATAGGATAGTAAAATTTGGTTAAGTTAATATTTATAACACATATATATAAACACACAAGCACACATATATATAAACCCTATATGGATAGAGGCGAGGGATGTATGGGTGGATATGTATGAATAGATACATGTTTGTATGTTGTTATTAACTACAGAATAATACAATGATAAAAATAACAATTAAATGTAATTAATAAAATTAAATGAATCTCCACGTTTCAAAGAGCCAAGAGAAAAAGTACAGGTAAAAAGATAATTCAACAATTAAAATTACAATTTTGAATAGGATTTTAACATCAAACATATCCAGTGGCGCACACATGGTGGGGGCACGGGTCCGGACCCCCATTCCTGGCCCTTGACTTTTTCCGATTGATTATAATCTTATCTCAGTCTTTCATCCCTTCAGTGGATCAATAAATTAGTACCAAGTTTGCTTGGGAACTAAACACTGGGGGTTCCGCGTCTGACTGACCACCAGACCGGAACATCTGTTCTTGCATCTCATTGTTCAAGCTCAGGAAAACTTAGATGGGCCCAGAAGACCTTGGCCCGTTGCGATTATGTCACCAAAATAGTACGTGAAATTTAATTATTTGTTTTTTTAAATTTGTTTTACAAATTAATACTAATTATTTATTTAATAGTTTATTTTGTACAGTTTTTTGTCCCCCGATAATTGACAAAATCGAAAGAATATGATTGGCCACATATTGGGGTAGGATACGGGAATGATGGACTTTCGACCCTCAACCCCCCCACCACCACCTCTTTGAAAAATTCCTGTGTGCGCCCCCCACTGAGCATATCAAGTATTTCATAATCTCAAAACACAAAAATAGCTCTTTTAGATGATGTTTTAAACAATAATTACTTTCAGGATACTCACGGTAAACGTATTATCAAGGACATCAATAAATTTTTAGTTCATAAAAAAACAAAAACAAAATTATTTTAGGTAAGAATGAATACAGTACTTTTCTTTTTATGGATAATTCTTATAACAAATTAATTTTCTTAATATTTTTACTAAACATCTATCACTTTTTGCCTTTAAAAATATTATTATTATAATAGCTTCCAAAATATATCAAAGAAAAAGTAGGTTTATTTTAAATTAGTCATAGGAATTTGGTCAAGACGAGTTCATTGTGACACAAGTTTAAAAAGGGGGGCAATTTTGTATGCAAAAAAAAAAAAAAAAACGAAATCACAGAGCAGCGGCCACTGAAAATTTGACACAGATGAAACAAATATACGTCGATGGCGTAAGCAAAAGGATATAATTTGTGCTTGGAAATGTTTAACAGTCCTTAACAATTATTTTACATACTATACTATAATACATTCTTTAAAAAATGTTGCACGACAAATGCATCGGATGGCACGGATGACAACATAGTGTGGGAAAATGGCGTCGCCGACATCAATTCCGAAGTCAGCTGTGACACACACGCACCCAATGGAAATGCCAAATCATTTCGAAATATGATACTGATGGTTAGAGTAATTATAGGTTCTAGTGGGGTAAAATAAATTAGTTATTAATTTCTTTTATTATTTTTAGCAATTTTTTAAAACATTACTTAAGTATCGGATATTAATGAAACTTAAGCACAATTTTTTTATTTTTTATTTTTACTCAAAAAAGTCGAAAATTGAGGGTGCGGCTTAGAATCGATAACAACATTTTTTCACAAAATATTTTGAGAATTTCGGGTGCGACTTAGATTCGAGTAAATACGGTACAGTAGAGCGTAGTTTATTCGAATCAATTGGGACCGGACACCGTTCGGATACGTGATTGTTCGGATAACCGAAAACCGAATGCGATCCATGCAGTATATGATACTGGACGCTATACAAATATTGAAAATCATCCTATGCGGGAAACGTGCTTGAAGAAAAAGCCAAACGGGCGCAAAATGTCGCAATTTTACATTGGTTGTGGAAAATAATCACTTATTTTTCGCTGTACCATTGTACACCTTCGTTTTTTCAATGCAATGTCTCTGATTCTCTTTAGCAGCAGTAGTTGAGTAGGACAGCACTCTGATTGTTGTTCGTACCACTCCACAGCTATCTCTAACGCAGAAACGCGTCAGCATTTGATGAACCTTTGCTATTTTCGTTGTTGTTGTCCTCGTCCTCTTCCGTTTCATCGTCGACAGGGTCGGATTCTTCTTGCATAGAAGTCACTATCACGTCATTATTTAGCATTTGAAATACACATTCTTCTGCCATCCAGGTTTCTACATTAATAAAACTCAACAAAAGAGCACGTATACACCCTCTCACTTGGAAACAAACTGACCTAATATTCCGCGAAGATGTTTACCATATCACACAACTGAAATTCCCCAAATATCCCTCACCTTGGGTTTCCCGTCACTCATGGCCTCACAGGAAACAAATGTTGAGCATTGCACTGTTCGAAAACGTATCTGGAATTAGATTCGGATATTTGACACTCTGGATAATAAAAGTTCGGATAAACGACGTTCAACTGTATATTAAAAGGATTTTCTGAAAATTTCTTTTCTTTTACAGAGTACGCTCTCTATTCAGTAAAGTCCGATACAATGAACCAAACACCCTGTCTTCCAAAGGAATCGGAAGCCACTTCGTATATTCGTATCATTTCAGACAAAGCGGCTTCTTTTATTTCCGAAATGACATTCCAAAAATCTTGAATCTCTAAGTAAAGAGATAATTAATTAGGGCAAAACCACAGAAATATCTTCCGAGAGAAATTTTCTTGGAATGTGCAATATCTTTCAAGAAAATTCTCCTCTTAAGTTTGATAAAATCAAAATGGCATCATTCCTGGCAGTAAAAAGAAAATGCAAATTGTATAATTCTTCGAATTTCTGAAGCACCGGTTACAGAGATTATTAAATTCCGAGGCAAATTTCTGATCTCAATAAAAGCGGAAAAAGAATGCGTTGTAAATTTATGCGCATATTCATTAAATATGGAACATAAAAAACATGATGAATACATTACGTGGAAACTCAAAATTAATTACGAAAAATGAAATTTCGAACATGATTAAAAATAAGTTTAAAGAATCTCTTGAAAGTCTGAGATAAAATATCTTTTTCTTAATATTATAAAATCGTTTGTTTTCATTCAGGATTTCGTGAATATTCGATGCAATTTCTAAATAAATTATAGTTTAAAAAAACTAAAAAACACGCTTTTATAGCTAATCGAACTAGAAAGTAAAAAATAATTCTTAATATAGGAATAAAATGATTAACGAGAAAATGAATGCCATTGTGGTAAAAGCGTGGGGTGCTAGCTCTAAAAATTTCAAAAATTCCGTTAAATACAGGTGAAACTAATAAAAGCGTGTTAAAGAAAATTAGATAACTTTAATTTTGTTTTTAAAATCTATACAAATAAATAAAATTGAAGTGTCTGTTTGTAATTTCAAATTAGCAGCTTTTTACTTAATGCACTAAAAGTATATACGGTACTCATAACAAAAAACCAATTTTTAAAATTTTTGTCTGTCTGTCTGTCTGTCTGTCTGTCTGTCTGTCTGTCTGTCTGTTTGTTTGTTCCGGCTAATCTCGGAAACGGCTGGTGCGATTTTAAAAATGCTTTCACTAATGGAAAGCTACATTAACGGGGAGTAACATAGGCTATATTTTATTCCCGTATTCTTACGGGAACGTAAACTATACGGGTGAACGTGAAACTGAATGCCAAGATGAACGCCAAATTGAACGCCAAGCTGAGCTAATGAAGTCTTTGTTTTGGTTACTGGCGACCGATGCTCTTCATGAGACATAACAGTGTTACGCGCACATGATAATACGCTGACACGTGCCATAATTTTTTTTATGATAGTTATCTCACTTTTCAGTTAAGTAGAGCATCGGCTGTTTCGGATGCACTTTTAAAAATAATAAATCAAGGCTTCATAAGTAAAAAGCAATGCAAGAAACAAAAAATTGATAAGTTTTACGGTTAGTTTTAATCCTTTCTTTTTTTTATTTACATTTTTAGTCACATTTAAACAATAGTTATTATAATCCCAATCTATATCTATACAAATAAATAAAATTGAAGTGTCTGTTTGTAATTTCAAATTAGCAGCTTTTTACTTAATGCACTAAAAGTATATACGGTACTCATAACAAAAAACCAATTTTTAAAATTTTTGTCTGTCTGTCTGTCAGAATATAAACAGATATATTTATAAAACATCATGAAATACCCAGTGAAGCGGGAGGGTAACGGCTAGTATTTAATAAATTTGTATTATCAAAAACATTTTAGTGTATTTATCTAAATATATTTTACTTTTGTAAACAGAAAAGTGAAAAATTAAATGGAATTTTTGTAATATCAATAAATAGATTAACAAAAAAAAACAAGAAAAAACGAATTTTTTTTTTAATTGGTGTGAATTTTGACAACAAATTTTTGTTCTGGTAACCATAGGAATCAAAAGTTGTAATAGTCATTCTTATAGCGAAGTTTTTTTTAGAAACTTCGTTTGATTAAGATATATTAGCTCTTTATAAGGCAGTGGTACATGAGTATACTTCCCATCAACGGCATCAGGGACGTCTTAATGCATGGGCCAACTGGGCCCGGGCTCAGGACCTTGGATTGGAAAAGGGCCTCTTCGTGATCTCAACTAGACCTCAAAATGATGATAATCAAAATGACTTGTATGGTTGAATGTTATTCTGGGACATGCCAACTGGCAAGAGTGGTAAGACTTGTGACGGATCTATACTCGGCTCTACTAACCCCTTGGGGATTCTGTAAGGAAAATAAGTATTTCAACCAACTTTCACCGAAGGTAAGAAAACGAGATTATGCAAATTAAGTTTATTATATAAATTCTGTATTCGCGAGTTTTGAAAGTTAGTGAAGTGAGAGTTCATGAAGTGAAAATATAAGATTGTTAAATTGAGAATTGAAGATTGCCAAAGTGAGGATCGCTCGGATGCTTGGTGATCAAGTCGACCGTTAGTGTACGAGGCCTCTGATATAGGATTTTGGAAGTACAAGAGTTCAGGTACGGTGCTTCTTATTTCAATAGAAGTTAGAGAGTAAATTGTTAAGCTTGTCCGAATTAGAAACGAGCTAGTATAAGTTATTGTAGAAATTAGTTGAATGTCTGCAAATATTATTCCCATGCTTACTGGTCTCACCTTTGTGCTCTAAATATTGATCAAAACTATCTTAATTGGATTATCATTGCGTCTGTGTTGATTATTGTGACAAATAAACGATTTTAGTGAATCATGTCGCCTGATCAATTAGTTGCTCCTACACTTCTAGCCGGGTCCGAGAGAAGACAAGAGGGGGGGGGGGTAGAGGGAAGTTGGAATAGTCCCCCATTACAGACCGCATTATTATGTGATGACTGCCGTCCATGTCTAGGCCTAGGCTTGCCATTATACACCATAATTATTCATTTAATTGAAAGGCGGCATTCGGTTTGTGCCTAGTGTGGCGTCGTGGACTTAGTAGCGTATTGTGACGCCAGGCTAATCATTAAAAAAATACTTTTTTTGTGAGCTAAAATTGGTTTATTTCACTTTTTAACATATAGAAGATCACTAGGAAGAGAAAAAGGCCAGTTTCAGGTGTTAGTTCTATTTAGCCAGTTAGTTGCATTGGTGTCCACTCCTCGCGTCTTCTTTATTCGTCCATCGGATACTGTCTCAGCAGTCGATCTCGGCGTTCATCTCGGGAGTCAATCGTGAGAGTCAATCCTCTCTTTCGCTGGGTCGACCCTTTTAAGCACCAGGGGCGGGTCCACTCCCCGTCCCTCATCAACCCCCATTGGCAGGCCTCAAGGTTTTCACCCTGCACCTCGGTCTCACTAGCCCGCCTTTGGTGCAGGGATAACAAAGGCTCGGGTCCCTCTCAAAAATTTCCGGTGACAAGGGCTTGGCTGACATCTGGTACTCGAACCACCTCGCCGCCTTTTCCTCTTTTGATGCCACCCGCCGCCGTCTGCCGAGGCACCAGCCTTTCAAGACGGACAATCACTGCCTATGGACGAAAAATAATGCAGTGATGCCCAGCCCATAGGGTTTACCAGTTACACCAGCGCCGACAGTCCAGCTGTCCGACAAAGCACAATGACGCCAAAGCCACGTGCTCTCCAGCTGTGGCGTGAATCATGAATAGGGGCGATTTCTTCTTTGTGACTACGTCACACTAGGTTTGTGATATTGTGAGTCATACACATTTATTTGTTACGGGTTACCGTGTGTTTGAGTATTTGACTGCGTGTGCATTGTACTGTCTACTTATAAGGGTCCCAGGTGGGCCCTGTTTTTGCATGGAGCCCAGATCCTCAAGAAATCTTAAGACGTCCCTGAACAGTATTAATTTTTAAATATAGATTCGAAGCTATTTCCCAACCCATGATTTGTGATGCTAGTACTTCGGCCAGCATGACAATAATTTTTTTGGTTTTCAAGTTGTAAGCACAAGGTATAATCCGTAAATTTTCAGAGCAGCAAAAAAAAAAAAAAAAAACTGATCTAAATAAAGCAGGGATGAGCAGACTTTTACAGGGTTCGGGCTACTTCTGATTTTTTCAAGGTGTTGCGGTCCACCCAGTGGCGTAGGTGTAATAAGCTAAAAGAAAGTATACAATATGAACCCCTATTTTATGAACCTCTATTTTATGAACCTCTATTTTACGAACCTCTATTTTACGAATTTTTCTATTTCGCGAACTTTTTCCATCAACCAAAAACATTTTACAATTTTCTTCGTAAACTAGCCTCCAAATAGCGAAGTGCATTTTCTATTCAACAAAATTTTCTCGAAAATTCGATTTTTTCCCCTTTTTTTTTAAAAGAAAAAATACCGTATTTACTCGAATCTAAGCCGCACTTTTTACCCAATGTTAATGCTACTGAAAATCGGTTGCGGCTTAGAATTGAAGGCGAAAAATGTGTTGGATGGGGTATTAAGAGCTATTACAGCTTCATGCATGTATTTAAAAGTTTTAATACATAAAATAATTAATTGTTCCCTTCTTATTAGTTTTCCTTTTAAATTTACTTTAATTTCGTAAAATTGGATATCGATAAACTACACATTTTACACTATTTTTCAATTTTTACAAAATCTTGTTGAGAATTTGGGACGCGGCTTAGAATCGATGGTGGCTTAGATTCGATTAAATACAGTATTTCTAGACCTTCGTATGATGGAATGATTATTAGGTCTTAGTGAAAGTGGTCACCCCAAAATGTCTTGGCGGTCCACCGGTCGATCACGATCGACTTGTTGCCCACCCCGGAAATAAAGTATGATAAACTAAAATCGGTGACCACAGGCAATGTTTACTAAAAAAAATACAGACATTTCCGTTTATGCCCTACTAAAGTACATGAGAAGATAAATGGATACGTTTGTATAGCTTGTGCTGTTCCCTGTTTTCTGAAATTTCATGGAAAGTAATATGTATAAATTCTTTAATTTTTGAATAAAAATATCTAATTAAAAACTCTTTTTATAGATTTAAATATTTACCATATAGGTTATATAAATATCATGTAATACGGTATAAGAAAATGCAAAACATAAGATATCCTATCTTTTTGAATAGCTCCTAGTGAGTGATGAGAAACCTACTTTTACCACAAAAAAATAGTCTTAAAAATTAAATTAATTTTTGGCAAAGCTAAATAAATTTATTTTTATACTCTGCTGTTCACAATGCAACTCCAAGCAGAGTTGGTGGACATGGTGGCCGCCAGGGGCCTCCAACGCATGTAGGGGCCTCAAACTTAATGGATTCCAAATATAAATTCAACGTGCAACAAAAAGATCTTGAAATGAATGATACTGAAACCCTAATAATTTCCACGGATTTGAGTCGCGCAGCAGAGCTAACCATCTATATTTCGTATATTTGTATTGTTACAATCTTTACAAAATTTTCGCACATGCGGGTTTTTTTTTTTTTTTTTTTTTTTTTTTGCAAAAGTTTTATTTTGAACAAACGAATATTATTTAAGTTAAACAAGCTTATTTTTAGTTTACAGCGTGCTTAGTCACTTTCGGATACATTTTACACTCATGGGGGGGGGGGGAATCTCAACATAAAAAAACTTATTGTTGATAAATGAAACTTTGGCAATACATTTGTGATGGATCTATAAGCGTCTATGACTAACCCCTTAGGGACTCTTCTGGGAAAATAGTTTTATCAACCAACTTTCACCGAAAGAAGGAAACGTGATTATGCAAAAAAAATTCTCAATCGCGTCAAGGTTGCGGTCAAGGTCACTTTGCGTTTGCTTTCTGTTTGGAAGACGGGAATGGTTGCGGTTGTTTTGAGTCTTTTGCTGACGTAGTAAAAAGGGGAATTCCCTCATATTGGCGGGGACACCGATAGTTTTTTTTTATTCTTAAGTGGATTGCTTTATTGAAGAACAGTGGAATTAAGAAAATATAATCATAAAAAAAGGAAATATTCTGAAATATATTTTTATCACATGTATTATTTCTTTTTGAATTTATCCTGTGAATATGTAAATAAAGGCTTATGAACATTTTAAATCAATTTTATCATAAAATAATTAAATAAGTTAGTTTTGATATAAAACTTTTCTTTCCCGTCAGATACGTGTTTTAATAATTTAATTACACAGTGTCGAATGAAAAACTAAAATTAAAAATAAAAAATTAAATTGTTTTTATCGGATAGTATTATTTTCTTTTTGAATGTTTTTTTCAGTGAATGTGTACTTATAACTAGGTTTTCCCACATAGTGTTTTTTTTTATCGCTTACATATGTTAATCAAACATCCAAAGTTTCAAGAGCTATCTGTATGAATTTTTTTATTAGTATTTTATAGATAATGGATTTAAATTTATATATTTTTTAAAATCAAAGGAATATTTCTATTATTTTATTATTAAAATTAATTATTTGTAATAAAAAGTATATCGCCTGTTATTTTGGATAAAAATACGTTCTAGAGGACATTTTTAAGCTAACTGGTAGGATTGATTGATTAATGAAAACCTGAAAATTTATTTTCCTATAAAACTATCTATTATTAAAAAATGATGACTTTTTTTTTTGTTACTAAGCATTAAATAGTTTTCTTTTTATTGTTTAAATTTATTATTTTTTTACTATATCAATATTGTTTTTGATATGTCATGAATAGAAACTTGAAGATGAATCTTATATCTGAGGGGAGAGTCAGGGGGAAAAATAGTTCTACACTCAAAAAGCCACTGTAACACCGTGCTGTAGAAATGGAAATGAAACCTGTTGTGACATTAGTAAGATCTGGAAGATATTTCGAAAAAGGGAATGTGTAATGACGTTAATATGAAGGAATCACACATACAGGAACTTTGATAAAGGAAGGTGAATTTCCATAGCAATATGTTATGCATTCGAAACAAATTTTTATAAAACACTCAAAATCATAAAACAATCATTTAATAATTTCTTCTTTATATAAAGATAATCGCATGAAACTTTTTTCCGTGCGTCGAATATTTCAAAAAATCCTCACAATTTTACTTCAAGATTTAAAATAGTAGTGAAATTTTGTAATTTGAAAAATTTCTACTTTTATGTCTTTTTTCAACATACAATATTTTTAAAAAGGCTACATTTTCGTTTCCGGGGACTAAAAATTGCAACGAAAGAATTGAAAACGTGAGTGAGTGATTTTTAAATTCGCACTGTTCGCCTATTCGAGGGTTATGGCGATGGACGTCGAAATTTTTCAACCATGGCAAGTGACGATGACGACACCTGAGCTTTCACCCATCTCTCTAATTAGACACCACACCAACGCAAGAACAAATTTCGAAAAAGGGAGTTTTAATGACATAGTTAAAGAAATCACTCACATGCGCTCATACAAACACATAAGTGCTATCGTCCGAGGAAAAGGAAATCCATGGGATTAAGTTATTACTGGTAAAAGCCTGTGCAACGCCGCTAAGCGGAGGAAATAACAAAGTTTTTCGAAAAATAATTTGGAAGTGCTGATTTTGTGAGAGAAGGAAAATTTCTACGAGAAAGTCATGATACGCACTCAGGCCATGCACTCACTCGTACGTCACACCCCACAGTGCTGGTCAGAAAGAAGGAGGAAATGAACATGGGGATTAAGTTATACCCTCGTAAAAGCCCGTGCAACGCCGGGCCATGAAAGCTAGTATTATATAAATTCTGTATTCGCGAGTTTTTAGAATTAGTTGGTGAATGGAGGATCGTAAATTTATTAAGTGCAAATCTGAGTTTATCAATTGAAAAATTCTAAGAGAGGATCACTCGACAGTGATTAAATCCGGATAAGGATTGCATTCAAGGCCTCAACTGTAGGACTCGACTTCATAAAAGTACAGGTATCGTGATCCTTATTTAAATAGAAGTTAGCTTATTAGTGCGCAACGTAGTTTATATTGAGCTTGTATAAGTTATCGTGGAATCAGTTGAGGTCCGTAACTATTATCCCCGGCTAATTGGTCTCACCTTCGAGCTCTACATATTGATCAAATTTCTTAATTGGATTATTATTGTGCTTTCTTGATATTCTGTGTCAATAAAATAATTAGAGTGAATGATGTCGACTGATTATTTAGTTTTTCCCACACCTCTAGCCGGGTCCGAGGGTAGACAAGGGGGATCACAGGTAAGCAGAAACCGACAAGTATTACGCATTTGTCAAGGTAACATATGTAGTTGATTAAAGTTTCAAGATCACAGGTTAATGTAAGCGCTACAACCGCAATTTCAGATGTAAAATGATGATAAATTAGAACCAATGTGACCGCCACAATTTAAATGCAAGCATGCAAACCTGAATACAATGTATTGTACAAGTACCGGATATCAATTTGTGGGGTGGAATTGCACACCTGTTGTTCTTGGTCCGGTCAATTATAGTGTTGTTTAATTCTGGTTGTGGATGACGCTATCGCTGCCGTACAAACGATGCCCTATCCACGCTCTATCGGTGTAATATCTGGTGATCTAGCAGGCCAAGGTAACACGTTGATACTCTATTAACATGTTCGGTTATAGCAGGTAATGAAGGCGCACGTTAAATCATCTTGAAAACACTCCTTAAATGATGTTTATAAATGCCATTGCAACAGTTTGACTTACCAGACTGACGTATTAGTTTGCAGTCAGGGTGTGTGAATTAACCTAGAGAGTGCTCCTGTAATCGAAAAAAAATTGCTCGCTCAAACCATAACAGTAGGTGCAGGCCCAGTGCGTCTAGATTGCAGAAAGGTTGTTTGCAGGCACTGACTTGGCCTTCTTCTAATCAATAAACAACTTTGATCGGAGAAAGCAACACATCGCCACCCCGTTCTGTATTAATTTGTAGCGAGACATCACTGAAGTCGCAGATATCATGATTTGGAGATAATGGTATGAAAGCTACAGAGCATCTGGCTGAGAGCTATTTCACAAATGATTACTCTGTTGCAGTTCATTGTGTCACTCTGGTGTTGAAAAAACTGTAATTTCTGCTGTAGATGCTCTACAATACTCCCAAGCCTTGTGTTGAATACGATAGTGTTTCTTGTGATAAGTGCCCCGAGAGTGGTTGGACCATAGTTTTCTTGAGATAGTGCTTTTCTGGGACCACTGCTGATAAAAACCATACGCAGTGGATACGTTCCTGCCAAGTCTTTCTGCAATATTGTGGAAAGAAAATTCACTTTTTTCTGCTCTTTTATACAACTTCGTTCAAACTCAGAGAGCTTTTGATGTCATGATAACTGTAACTGTGTAATGGAACTGAACTATTGTAACTGTATGTATATATGATTGTTATGTAGTTGCTGTTGTGAGATGACGTTGTCACCTGATGCATAATAAAATATTTAACCAAGAACTGTCTGATCGCTTTACAAACGTAACATGGTGTCAGGAGTGGAAGCGTAAGATCGGATTGAAAAGATATCCACTTGCGTAATGGAAGCCTTCCGACCCCTGCTCCGCTGCAATTTTTGCTAGGAAATGTGAAAGAAAAATGGCGAAAATGGAGGCAAGAACTGGAGAATTATCTGCTTGCAACAGGAAAAGATGATCGAACAGATAAAGTTAAAATTGCAATCCTGTTGAACTTATTGGGCAGTGAAGGACTTGAAATATACAACACCTTCAAGTTAGAATCGAAAGCGAATTTTTCGGAGGTTCTTCAAAAATTTGAAGATACTGCTCACCACGACAGAATGTTGTGTATGAGCGTTATAAATTTTTTTCATGTGTTCAACTGGAGGGCCAAACCATTGAGACATGTCACTCAGCTAAAGACTCTAGCATCCACGTGAGAGTTTGATAACCAAGAAATGGATTGATTCGTGACCGCATCGTGCTGGGAATCAAAGACAGTGGGTTACAAGAACGACTCCTGAGAGAAAATAACCTCAGTGTTGAAAAAGCTATTGAAATCGTCCAGGCAGCTGAAGCGAGCCGGGAGCAAATCAGAATTATGAAGAAAGATACAGCCACAATAAACTTCGTGAAGGAGTATCAGAACAAGCCTAAAACCCAGTACAACTGCAAGAAGTGTGGACGAAAACACAAGCCTCGAGAGTGTCCAGCGTTCGGAAAAGTTTGTGCCAAGTGCAAGAAGAAAAACCATTTTGCTGCTAAATGTTTACAGAATACAAGAACATTCATGAAATGAACGTTCCTGAAAATGAACTGGTTTATATTGATTCTGCGAATGAAGATGAAAATAAATGTGCAATGAAAAATAGTTAAGACTCTAATGATAAAAAATGTAGAAATGGAAGTGAAACTTGGTATAAAAATGTTTCATTAGATGTAAATGTAATAAGTGCTTTGATGTCAATTTTAAACTGGATACTGGAGCTGAAGTAAATATTTTGCCACTGTATATTTTGAGTATGTTAAAGTTTAATCCAAAACTTAGTAAAACTAATATATCTCTAACTACATATGGTAATTTTAATTAAACCAGATGGTTCCCTTATAATTAATTGCTCTACTATAAACTCAAAAATGTTCCTTTGCCTTTCTATGTAGTAAATGTAAAATCCAAACCAATATTAGGGTTAAGAGGTTGTAAGGAATTAAAACTTATTGAAAGAATTGATGCTATTGAATTTGTATAAGTAAAAATGAGTTAATTAAGCAATATAAAAATGTATTTACTGGGGTTGGGG